>CAJQZM010041454.1:7132-52284 GCA_907164665.1 Colias nastes | reverse complement strand
ATTGATGCAAATTCACATAAAATTTAGGGAGCTTGCCCTTAATATCAGTTTGAAATGTTTACGTTAGCAAAAATCTTTGTTTCTATAGAGATTTTACACCAATATTTAATAATAAACACATTGCTCTGCACACATCAATAATTCAATTAATTAAGCGATGAATTGACATGAACACAGCAGATACGAGAACACACATATACACATATAGAAACAAATCTATATGATTGTACTTTACCCGAGGTACTGAATTACAAAACCCCATCCTAAAACAATCCGGTAATGCGTAACTGTAAATGTATCGTGTAATCTAATCAATTATGTATTTGTATCTGTTCAACAACAACATTGGTGTTGTTGTTTGACAAATAAGGGTTACGGGGGTCGACGATTTTACGTTAAAAGGATATTGGTGCAATAATGTAATGAAGACCTTTGGGCACCGATAATTCTATTAAATGTTTACTATAAATATTAAATAGCCCACGGCGGTCGAACGATAGTAGATTTGTCATGAACAATTTACTGTGTTTCTTAAATCATGGAAACATAAATGAATGTGAAATGGTTCCAGATATTATGTGCAGAAAATCATTATTTGTAGAGCCTTTTGTAGAGCCTTTCATCAACGATTTCATGTTTTCATTTCATGTATCAGACGTATGAAATCGATAGTCAAAATGTACGATAATATTTGATTTTTAACGAGTAACATTTACTATTTTACTATTTTACTATTTCAGTAGATATTCATATATTTTAAAAGTGTTTCCTTTGTAAACGTTGTTTCAACAACGTTATTTTCTGTTATATCCACGTGTGAAGCAAAGCTCAATAAAAAATGTTTCTGCGTAAAATTTCCCTTTTTCACGAAAGAATCCAATCATATTTCATAGCCTCTAAAACAAACAGTGTGTCCGATTGGACAGTAATATCATACTCGTATAGAGTGGAATGACATATGAAGAGTGGAGAGTTTCCGCACAGGTCGGTATGTGCCTGTATTTCATCAACACTAGGTACTAAGCTGACGTGTATCGATGTATGGAATCTTTACAGAGTACAAAATAACACTGTTTTTAAATCACCTTTTTTAAGTCCAATGACGAAACTGTTGAACAGCAATCCTACTACTATTCTAAACGTAGATGCTTGTAAAGATAGATGTAACTTTTATAGGCAAACTTGTAATTGCTTCGGGATGAAATTTGGTATTAGGTATACATTATAATAGGATTAGTAAATAGGCGAGTCAAGCGAGTGCGAGTAAGTAATCCGTAATGACTGATTATAGAGTAGTATATAATTAGTATTGAATCAGTCTTGCTCTTTGTCTCATTCTCAGAAGTTATCTCACCCTGGACTCTTAGAGCGCACTAATAACGAGAATTTGCTTTTAATCCATTCGGAATAACCACTAATACTTATTTACAAATGGTACTTTGTCTTTTTACACACATCTCGATAAATTATGTCGTCTAATTGCTTATAACGATAATATTTTAAATTACGTTTCATATTTTCTCAACCTTGGCTTGAATGTTGTCATAAATGGGGAAAAAACAAATAAGAATCTTCTTAAATAGGGCTTACATCTTGACTGACATATCTTAATACTTACATATTGCCTTCGCCTGGTGATACACCTGAATTTTTACATTCTTCCGTGATACATTCTTACTAGGTCCCTCGTAGACATGGACTTTTGTATAGATTAGCAGGTGATGACATAGCATCGTGCATATGGGTACTTGCAATTTCTGACTCGCATATAAACGGAAATAAAAGGTGTATAGAGCATTATCTAGTTTTCGCTAAATGGTAACGTAGGTATTTATTTGTCCGTTTCGGTAACAGTAAAGTTTCCATTATGTCCTGCGTCACGTACGTGACAAACGGCTCGTCTTAGGGATCGCCAAATATCGTTTAGTACGTGCGAGGAGAAAACCAACCCACTGGGTAAATAAAATAAATCAAATATATAAGTAACAGTCTGTTTTCAAAGTAAAACAATTTCTAACAGTTTGTTATTTTTTATATGAAGGAAAAAAGTGTCTATCTTCATAAATATGATTAGCACAAAGGGAAAATTTTATATTTTCCTCGTGTGAAACATGCCTACTTAGAAATAACAGCGTATTTTAATATAATTATCTTCTTACAAAATAGAATGGATAAAAATTTCCTGAGGTGGTTTCAAATAACCTCTCCCATTATCTCACGGTTTAATCTTCCCTCTATCAGTCAATCTACTGGCTAGCAAATGTGTATGAAAATGAAGAAAAACAATGGCATGATTTATTATATTTTATTTTATTATTAGAATAACTTATACCTAAAAGTAATAAACATGTCTTATGGAGAATTTCAGATGAAAATATTATATATAAGGTTGGCAGCGCACACGTTTTTATTCAATTTTTATATGTAGATGAGTCTTGTCGAAAACAAAATTACGTACGTATATTACATTAGCCGTGGCTGGTAGCTGTAATAGCATCATGTTCCTTTCTGTGTCGCGACGTACGCTGACCCCATACAAATAAGGTCCTTATCCACTTTTTCAAAGATGAGTCATGTTAACACGTGTTTTGGTCTGAAGTTTGTGGTATCTCCCTGGAGCGAGCAAAATTAAATTTTACCTTCCGACAACGACTTACTGGAAACGCGGGAAAATTATTGTTTTACGTGCTCTTCGCTTGTTACTTAAACGTATTTCCAATATTTGTACAATGTCTATTCATTGTCATTCAATTATGATTTAATGGTTTTCGAGAAATTGAGTTTCTATCCTATTATTTATTTAATATCATAATATAACTGTGGCAAATAGGATTCATCGTATTTCTAACGCCACGGCCGTGTACAAATTTTGTACTGCATAAATGTTCTGCCTAACAAATCCATGCCACTAGGCACTATTTCTCCGAACCCAGCCGAGAGTTTACTTTAAGTAATACTGATTCCACTTTTAAAGTTGACTCTGACTTGCAACGGAGGGGTGTCGCAAGGAACTCGCATGAGCCTCTTACCGAACTGAATGTTTTTATTGTTTGAAATACCAGCTATTTTTCATCGCACACTCGTTCCACGTCTCGCTAGCGAGAAATTTACTGATGTCACTTTAGTATTCATTCTGCGCTTTACACGGTATAGGTTTTAGCTTTTGAACGAAATAATTTTCGGATTACTTTTTATAGAACGACTAATAAATATGGCAAGTGTAGCGCACAAAATATGTCATGTAATTTTGATTATGGCTTAATCTGCCCCCGAAGGTTCATAAATAATAATGACTGACATTCATCACTAATGAAATGAGTTATAAATTTGACTCATAGTACATTGATATCTGATAGATACGATACTACTACGTGCTACTACGATACGACAGATTTATAAAATTTTTAAATTCAAAAAAAATATTGAATGCAAACTATCAAACGAACAATGAGCAGACGGATAAAATAAGGATTTGTCCCTTACACAAACATTACACATGTAAAGGACAATTGTGACGAAAAGATCGGGGCAGCGACAATGGTAAAACAAACGATACCATAAACTATTCGATCCCGTAAACGATAAATAATAAAGGAATTGTACAAGATTAAACGGCAGAGCACGTCGTTGCCAAACTTTCGATTCCAATTCGGTGTCAGTCGATATTAAATTAAAAGCACCCACGCATTCCTCCCGCGTCTTTTTCCTGTCCATTTGCAAGGACCGTGTAGAACTCGGGGTCACATCTCGCCCGACGCTCCTAACGCGTCTAAGCTCTACAAGACTTATATGGATAAGATTTTATTTATTTTATAATTTATTTTACAATTTTACAAAGCGCTCTTCATTCATTTGCTACTGGTATTATTTTTTTTGAAATGCATTTGGTCAAAACTTATATCGGGTCGGATCTTTCGATGCCATTGGACGATCGAGCCATTATAGTTAAGTATCGTATTGTGTGCTGCTACTAACTCTACATTTAAATAATTTAATAATGTAATATTCGATATAATCTATGATTAATTAATAGTCCTACCGAATATATATTTTTTTAAGATCTTTTTAAATTCTTGGGTAAACAGCCAACAGGCTGTCAAAAAAGAAAGTAACACATTGTAACAAAAAATACTTTTTTCCAAAAGAAACTGAGCATAACATAACAATTCAAAATATAATATAATTGTGACTCTATAAAATATAATTGATATCGCATTATCGTATTATATCTATAACTTAATAAAAATTTGTATATTAAATTTTTTTATACAACGAACTAACAGTCATTTAACAATTTCTAGACAACTTCTAGCTAATCGTCCATCAATATTAAAAAAGTGGGCTTATCCCCATTTTCCTAACAGTCCACCAGAGCAAATTTCTAGGCAAGCGATTGGATGGCAGCGCATACTTGAGTGATGGCGGACTTTTTTATTTGAATCGTGTGCGAATGCGACCAGCACTATATCGGTTTAGCCAAATTTTATTTACTAGCCGAACACAACAATTTGTTTGGCTAACATTTTACTTCATGTCTATTTTCCTTTAGTACCTACTGCAATTACGTTTTTTTTTGCCATGCTATGTAATTTTATGAAGAAGTAAAGCAGGTATAACAGTTTTCTGAAATGGAGTAAAAATACTATTAATATTAGAAATTAATATTAAATACTATTAATATTTACATGTGCACGACTTTAAATTTTAATTTTAATTTTTTACAAAGAAAGTTTAAGATTAATTGAAAATAAAAAAGGGCAAATACCCAATTTTATACAAGACAAGTAGAACATTGTGGCTTATAAAAGTTCCGAGGGAATAAATATTGCACATTGAAATAATGGCTGAAATAAAGTAAGCTTAAGGGGGGTTAGGCGGTCAGCGAAAATTCAGCTATTCGGGCCTGAGGTAAGCGGTGAGGGGGTCCGCGTTTAGTATGGAATCAACGTGCTCGAAACTAAAAATCGTAAGCGCCATTCACATTTTTATCAAAAAGTGAATGAAAATATTTAGTATTTTCTAAATCTAAAACAGTCACGAAATCGAGATGGTAAATACCTATGTATTTGTGATTTTATACGAATTATTATCGTAAAATACGGTTGTAATGAGCATTTATATGATATTTTAGAGGTAACTTCAGGATTTTTTTTTATCGAGCAAAATTTTTCCAATCGTGTTTTGGAAACAGTCATCCCATCACACATACGTTCTGTAATACATATTAGAAATTTCAGTGCGAAAAAACTTCAAAATTTTCAATTATAGCTCATAGAAAACAGTCCATTTTGCCGTGTTCACCTACTAAGTCCTTAATGTCTAAAATGTTGATTCCATTCCCATAGCATGTTTAATGCAGATTAACTCTTCCATTTAGGGGCCGCATTTATTTTCATAATGTCTGTTTGACGTTTTCATATTTTATTTGGAAAAAATGTTCATGGAATCCGAGATTCGACACGGAGCGACAGGACAAGGTCACGTGACCATCTCCTGAATTTTAATGCCATGCTTCCTTTGATAGTTATAAAAATGATTCCGCAATGTACAGAAATTCTAGCGCTTACACCGCATGCATGATATTTTTATAAAGAAATGCATACTTCTTTGCGAAAATATCTTTTGGTTACTTTACCTCGACGGAGCTCTACAAAGATGTTTGCCGCGTACAATATCTCGAGGCTTATATACTTTGTTCCGCCGAGTTTAAAGCGATCAAAAAAATTCATACGCGAGTAACATTTTTATCTCATAAAAGGGATGTTTCAAAATTATGTCTATTGTTTCTAAATAAAAGGGTGGATTGTTGCGACGTTCATTGTACAGTTTTCCTCTTCAATCCTATTTTCTGGTGGTGCCTTCACATTTTCGTTAATTAGATGTGTCACTAAATTTGCGTTTTCAATTTGGTGTCGGCCGCGGTTGCGGGACGCGGTGGTTTCAATCAAAGGAGGCACGCATTCGCTCCACATCCTCACCAGGCTCGCCTTTTAGAATAAGAATTGTCTTTTTCGCTGTATTCAATGCTGTGTGCTCGACAACTGTGGAGGATCGTATTTAATAAATTCACTGTTTATAAATTCCTGTGGGGCAAAAAATACATCTTTATCAGGTAAAACTTGTTTAAATTATTTACTTAGGCTACTTGAAACAATATGATTATAATAAGGATAAAGCGTCAAATCAAAATTAATCATAATCAATGGTTTTTCTATTATATAATATATCTAAAATGTTTATAAATTAAAACTATTGAAACGTAAGTTTCTATAATAGTGCAGAAATAAATTTTATATTTCGAATCGAAATCAAGTCATGGCTATTGAATAGACGCCTTTACCAAGACAAAAACACTTTGAAAAGATAAGGTAAATTTCACTTAAATACCATAAGTTTTTCATTATTAATAAACGAACAAATAAGAGTGGATAAGATGCCTCTCCATAGCACGGTAGCTTCGTCGCCGCTCGGGGCACCGTGCCCACCCGCCATGAAATTAAAGCCGACTCGCGCCGAACGAATGATTGAATAATAAACGAAAGAATTCGCGTCCTGCCCTTGTATTACGTATTCATGACAACTGGCCCCGTGGACGATACAGAGACAGAATGACGTGCATACGAGTCACATCTGCTGTGGAACCAGATGAAAAATTCCGTTGGACTTTTTTCGGGAAAAGAAAACATGCATTGCGGTAGATGTTAGTTGTAATTTTTGGGTCCATTGTAGGTTATTTGTCTTGCAATCAATTCGCAATAAATGTCGCAATAGTACGAATCATTGCCATTCTGACTTACCAATTTTCCAAACCACGCACAGGTTAGTCAAGGAAGTTATTAATAGCTATTACAAGTTGAGTGGAACAAATTTGATTACGTATTCTCCCGTCGGCTTTTATTATCTGAGGAACCGAAATCCCAATGAAACGGGAATATTAGCATATACCTTACTAAAACAGATCAGTGATCAATGTAACGTATCAAAATCCCGCGGGGTAACCGCAGTGTAACTTAACCCGAAATTAAATCAAAGAGGGGCTTAACCAATCAGGGCGAGTGCTATCATTGAATCGGCAAAGGAACACTAAAATTACTTCTTGATGCGGAGAAACGAAGATTCATCGTAAAAGTGGTGGGTGCGAGTGGGCCGGCGGGTGGAGGGGGCCGTCTGAACGGTTTTCCGTGTTTCACAGACGTCCATGCCGGCGATTACCCCGCACGTAGCTACTGCCGGACTCGCTGGCTAATGTTGTGTTATAAACATGAAAAACCGTTCCGCTAATACTATAAACGTTAACGGCACGTGTATTGCCCCTTTATTTAATCTCCTTTCATATACTCGTGAAATTATTTAAATAAGATAGGTCCTTCCTTTTTATTGGAATGAAATGGGCACTTTGCAATCAATCGAACGTATATAATTTTAATTTAATTAATGTATTTTACAAAACTTACCATACTATAAGCTTTCAATACTTTTGTCACAGTTTAAAAACATATTAAGTAGATCGGGGAAAATAAACTCACTGAAATATTATAATCTCAGCTATCAGTATCTAATGCTGTTATGCATTTGCAGATTTCGACAAAGTGAGATAGATGTAATAGCATACTCAATCCTTAATTTTTCCAAAAGCGTTGCATATTCAACGTTTTTCGTCCCCAAGCTCAATAACACCATCACCATTAAAACAAGCAATTTCATTACCTTGGTCTTATAATTTAAATTAGTCGTACTTTCATAATTAACGAAAAAGCCCCGGTCGTAGGTAACGCAACAAGACAAAGGGTCTTACAATTTACGCGCGTGTTGGCCCGCCACCTGGGTCATGTCTCCTTTTACTTTATCCCGTAAAGATTAAGTCCCCCGAATTTTCCCGAATACGTGGCTCCCCACCGTAAAGTGAGTCATTTACCTCCTGTTTACTAGATTAAGGATTTTTTCATACCGCACTGCTTGACACGTAAGCTTGATATATGCTTCGTTGTTTTATTATAAATATGTGTGTGTTGTAAGTCTACACTTCAAAAATATATTTATTATGTAATCCGTATGATCTATTGTTATCGTTTCAGGATAAGGATTTAAATTATAGTAAAATAGGATAGCTATAAATGGAAAAAAGCATTCACATAGAGCAAATAAAAAATTTACGTTTCTGTGACCTAAAACAGAATATTAATACCTAGTAATTTTATAGTCTCAATTGAATAACAGCATTATAAGGGTCTAAAATCCACCTTGTACTTTTACGATTACATTTATTCAAATAAGATACCGAACTACGCAATGCGCAATAATTCAAAATGTAGAGTTTTCTCGCAAAATACCTTTCTTAGTGAACGCGAAAAAGGACCGCTCGTAAAACAAGCCGCACATTTGTGCCAACACAAGGTCACAAACGAAATAGACGAGAAATTTCTATCTCCTCAAATACGCTAATACTACGAGTAAGGTAAACATGGATTGAAATTGAAAAAGCCAAGGGAATGTATGGAAAAATATCGCTCTCTATTAAATGGTTAACAATGCTAGAAAGGTTTGTCAATTGTTATTTGTTGGGTTGAGTTTGATGTTTTTTCGCAACTATTTTTCCTTATGTTCTTCATGCACAATTGCCAATAAATCCCTATAAATTTAATTATATGCTAAAAAGAGTATCTATATTTGGCGATACTTAAAGGAATATATAAAATAAAAAATCGATTTCGCTCGTAATGATCCCTAAATAATAAGTAAGACTACTTTAAAATAGATACAAAGAAAACGAAGAGAAAACAAACGTCATATTTGCCTGCATGGTTTGCAGTGATTTACATAATATCTATACAATTTCAGATAAGAGATATCAAGTCGTCTGTTCAACTACATATACAAGACGTAATTCAAGGATTATTATCGACAACATCTTTATTCATATACAAGCTCAAGCTTATACGAATAAAACATTACACACAAGTATCTAATTCCAATTACCCATATTGTACTTCGAGCCATATAATAATTGATCCATTACCTTTCATAATACACGTAAACAAGCACCGCTCATTATTTCAGATAACCTTAAATGATCTACTTTAACTCATTATCGCACAACACACCAAACTGATAACTAATCCTAAAATCAACAATATGTACCTACACTGTTTGTATCTCTCAAGTTTTAATTGTGTTCAAATCAACTTATCTTGGTATCTGCACAAAAGTTTGGGATATGTAACCGTGGTTAAAGCCAAAAGTAATCACAATTTAGCAGTCACGCATCTCTCTGAATTACTCTTTAGCCACCCCACACAAACACGTCGACGAGTTACAGGCATGCGGCGCAAACAAATCAGCCCAATAAACAAGGAATCCCGCAGAACTGTCGCGTCAGCACAAGGTGCCATTCTAATTACATCACACATACCGCAATACTGCAGGTAATTACCAATGAGTAGAAGAATGTACTTAGAATTATACTTATTGAGCAACATAATATCGTGAAAAATCTATGTGTAGAGCAACAATAGAGCTTCAAATAATAAAAAAGAAAAATAAAGAGGTACAGATAATTTCGTAATAAAAAGAAGTTCTTTGTTAATTTTGTTTTGTTTCGTTCGAAAACATTTGTACCGTCGCGAGCAATAAATAGCCCTTGAGATCAGCGCCCCAAAATCCAATCAGCTGTTGAATTAACCCGGCCGTGTGACGGGAATACCGATTTACTCCGTCCTCACGTCAAATGTTTATCTTTCATCTAGCAGAGCGTTAGTGTAAGTGTGAGGACAACGTGTAATGGCAGGACTCGGCCCGATGGCTGCGAATTCGTAGCATAATCAGGGATTAACACGCCCGAATTGGCGCTGGCTCATGATAATATCTCCCGACGATTGCTCAATGTGAGCCAGTTTCTAAGATGAAAGCGGAATTTGTATCACAAATACTTTTTAAGAACGTCGAATTTATCTTATTAATAACGTACCATTGCCAAAAGATGTTGGATACAAAGTAAATATCGCGTCATGCGGAGTACATTATACTGTTGAGATATTCATTGTATAGAAATAACGTTATAACACTTTATTATGAGAATAAAAATTCCATTTAATATATTTAAAAAAAATGCAGGATCACAATAACATTTAACCCTTAATAAGCCATGGGGACTATTATTTCCCACCTCGGAATTGCCCACAAATTAATTATTATTTTTTGTATTTTTAAAGATACGGTAAAATATATGGAACGCACCTTAAGATCGATAGTTCTTTTAATTTTTTTCTAGCAACACTTCTGTCTAAACGTCAACTGTCAATGTCAGAAGTCAATCGAAGTAAAAAGTTCAATAAAACGACCGTTTTTTCCCGAAATTCAAGATAGTTTTTGGGTCTACGCCCAGAAAAATTCCTGTAACTATGCAATTGTTTTTAATTCGTAAAGTAGAACCTGTTATTTATCAAATATTAATAAAATAACGTACGAAAGCTGTTACTTTGGGTTATTTTTTCTCATTCAAAAATGGTGGGAAATTAATACCCTGTAGCCGTGCATGAAATCTTCAAGTGGGAAAATATTTCCCTTTATCCCGTTAGGATACAAAGTAGCTATAAAAAGTAAAAAGTTAAGTAAAGTAAAAAGTAATTAAAAAATTCATACATATTCAATAAATAATAAATTTAATGATGCATTTTTATTTTTTGTCCCTGTGTTAAAATCGACGAGTAAAGCCGCGGGCAAAAGCTAGTCAAGTGGGAGATTATTTCCCACATGTATGTTCATGGATATAGGGAAATAATTTCCCACAAAACATAACTTTTAATGGTTATAGGGAAATAATATCCCACCGCCAAAAAAACTTATTAGCTACCCAATATTTTACTTTTTAATACTCAAGTGTTTAATCTCGATATAACCCCGTACTGATGTATTAAAATAAACTTGTTTGAAGTCATGACCGATTAAGGGTTAAGTATCTATAATTCTTTAACTTCTTACGCCGTTAGTACACCGACGCATTCGCGAGCGGCAGCGAAACAACGAAAAATCTGTCAGTAGTATGGCAGGTTTTCGCATATGATATTATGTCTCACTCTAGCACATAGATAGATGAAATAGTTGCGTCCTTGTCAGTATTGTTTCGCAAGGAACTGCGAAATGGCTATTACACAGACGCATTGCGAAAAAGTTGCGAAAACATTGCTATTTACTAACGTTCCGTAGATATTTCGCTACGCAGTAGTTTCGCAGAGATTCGCTGCCGCACGCGAATGCGTCGGTGTACTAACGGCGTTAGAGCCTTTATCGTACCGTTACCTAGTTCTAAATATTAAGCATGCCTTATATTATGCTGCAGTAGGTGTCATTCAAGACATTAGTGTATATATTTTTTATTCTACTTTTTTAAACTTTTTTTCACATAAAAACAATTTTTTCTTAGGCCATATTCTATATAAAGACAATGTCGTTGCGAGCTAATCTTTTATCATTTATCACCGCAATACGAGACAAATAATAACAGAAAACGCCCAAAATAAATTCGATACAAAACATTGATATAATACCTACATCTCCTCGTAAGCTATTTTGGAACGTTGTCATGAATCTAATTCCAGCGCAGCTCTCAGGCAAACAAATATAATATTTTCATCGATATGACTAAACAACGGACAATATTTTGGTAGGCTCCCGCGATATCGGTTTATTCAAATGCTCCTTGTCCGACCCGATCTCAAAGAATCAACCTGCATAATATTATACATATTGAAATTCTTTCACCCGGCAAACATCGTCTTTATATTATTCTATGAATAAGTTTGTCTGCTACAAATGCGAAAATATAAGCATAATGTAGAATATTTAGTGCAGCAACATACAATAATAATAGAAAATGGCCATCAATTCAATTATCTTCATTCAATGTACATACATACATTATTAATCTCTGACTTATAGGCTAATAAGCTTTATAAATATTTCTTAAATTCTTTATAAGTTTTCAATTAAATTGTCATAAATTATCTTTAAAATAGACCGTACTAGGTAAAGTTTCTATATAATTTAGTGGAGAATTCCATTTTGTCCACAGATTTTGTCAATATCGTTAATACTTCTCAAGAACAAGCCAAAAGTTAGTTTGACATCAAATACCATAGGTAAAGAATGAAACAGATAGTTTAATCAGTCCGAAATTGAATAGTCAGTCTTTTGGGGATCAAAAGGCTATTTTCGATGATTGGGTCACTAACGCTGATAGGACTAACAAAGCCAAAGGGATTATAACATACAGAGGACATCAAAGCCGTACTGCTACTACTTCAAAGCAAAATTTTATTGAAGGCATTTACATTTTTATTGGCATGCTAGGACACCGCCTGCCGGCATCGCCCTGAAACGTAAGTGATTTTGAATTTTCTGATGTGTATTTTATTATCTGATTTTATGTGTGTTCAATATGACTACAGATTACCATAACGAAAACATCACTATATAAGACTTAATATATTTTCCTTGCAAAAAGGTGTCATGACAAAGAAAATATATCTGTGTGCATCTCCAAAAATTCTGAAAATATTTCTGCAGAACTCTCTTAGAAGTAAAAGAAATAACTGAAGGAGACGAGGTAACACATCTAAAATGAAAATGTGTTATATTCATAGGATATGTTTAATAAAAAGCCACGCAAGACACTACTTGCCGCTGTAAAACTGCCAACTATGCCATCAATATAGCATAAAATATTTTCCTACGTGTACTCTGTGACTCATGAATCACGTAATTTTTATTCTATTACATTTGTTTTAAAAATAGATAAAATATCGTATTTAAGAAACCCATTGTTTACGTTGTCTGTGCGGTATGTTTGGGATTTTCGTGATTGATTCTACTGTAATTTCCATACGCGTGTTCTCCTCATATTAGCCCCTTAGTACACCAACCACTTCATGAAGACCTTCCTCAGCCCTCAAATTCAATTAAGAGTAGAATAAAAAGGGGAAAACATTGGATTTTTCGGAGGTCACAGTATACTGGCCGCTGTTTCTAGGACCACCTACACAATTGTATGTTTAGCCGACCTCACGGCGCCTATCAGGTCACGCACGCTACAATTTTATAAGATCTTTTAAACTATACGGTTTAAATATTTTATACATTTACAAAAGAAATAAAAAGCACTACTCATCTCATTACTGTATAAATTATCTATAGATATTAATATTTAGACACCTGTGTACAATTTTAGAAGTATTGCTCAACAAAATGTCGCCTTGTTCAAGATCTTACCCAATTCGAATTCACGAGCAGATGCTATGCACAATGCACATTACTTTTTCGTTAAATGTCAAAAGTTTCGGTATGTGATTATCATAATTATATTCAAGCTGGTGCAAGCTGCAAATGCAATGTGAGTATCGTGACAAGGAGCAGTGAAATCAAAACAACGAATGAGCAGAGTTTATCGCGGGCACACGGCATGAGCTTTATTGAACTATCTGGAATACCTTTGCAAATTGAGCCGATTTCGAATAAGCATGTTCAATTGGAGCAAAATTTGTGTATTCATTCGACAATAGATAAGAATATCAGAACGAAAATAGTCCAGTCTTCTATTGTTAGGTTTTAATACAATTTTGGTGTGGTTTAAAGACAAACGTAAAATACGCTCACATCAAATCTTGATAGAAAGCTCTCAACTTTTAGATAATATAAGTCTCCTCAATACTACTTTCTTTGTCCATGTTATCGAATCCTATGATTTTTTCATCATACGTACATTACAAAAAATCCACCCATGAAACTGATGTCAATGAAACTGAGATGGCATTATAATGACTGGGATTTGTGAATAAAATATGGGGCCTTAAAAATAATTCGAATAATTAAATGTTTTTTTTTATTGATCTCCATAAATTATATCGATATTGGGACACATATATAGGTACGTTAGTATACAAAAAATCTCTTCCATTGAAGTGTGACCAAACTTCTTCTAATTTATCAAAAAATATACGAATAAATAATATTATATTTAGCGAATAAATAGAATTGTTATATCTATAACACAGGTATAATACGAGATGACACTCACCTTGAACGTTGAACAATATAGGAGTAACGTACGTGCTCCGATTACTGAGAAGATGACGGGGTTAATTAAAAAGATCCAAGATACAGCCATACTTTTCTTTTGTAGACGAATCGTTCGAACGCTACGATTTTTCTTGCTAGAAATATAGCTAAGTAGATAGGTAATCCAATAAATACTAACTAGTAAAGCTAATGGATGTTAACAAACTCATGTTGTAAATGCAAAATTTTTTCTAGATGTAATATTTATTTTTCTTGTTTTGTTTTTTCTAATCCAAGTTTCTATGTTTTTGTAATTTCATGAAAATTGGTTCAGCAGTTTTTGCGTGAAAGAGTAACAAATCAACCAACAACAATCAATCAACAATCCATACATAGAAACTTTCGCATTTATAATATTAGTAGGTTAAATTTAAATTCAAGGCAAAAAAATAAATTAAAAAAATAATAAATAGAAGAGACAACCTAATGACTGGATTTATAACAAAGAATCTTTGTCTTATTTATACCCATACTCCTCCATTTCTTTTAATGAAAACATAACGTTAAAAAACTATTTTAAGAAAACATTTTGGCTATTTCCATATCATTCTGTGATACAAGAAAAACTACTACGTTATATTTTTTAATGTCGTTTGTTTGCCACAGAACATACGGGCGTTCCAACCGCTCGTTTGCGGCCACAGCAATAACCAGGCGCGGGGGTGACAGGAACTGCCAACAGATATTGCCGTCAATTTGTTTGGCCGCTACTTACAAGTCGCCTGCTTAGAATTCCAGACGCGACAGCCTAGCTGTCTCAACTTATAAATTAACCTACCAATAACTACAACAAAGTTGAGATGTTAACTAATTTTCGCTATCTTGTAATGTTTTATTTGCTTTGGATTCGTTAATGTAGAAGCTTAATTGGTTATTATCCTTCTGCGAAGAAATCGAAACTAATATCTACGTTGTAGAAAAATAAGACAGAAAATAAAATCCTTATTATTTTTCATGACTCTACAATCTACATCTTTAATATAAAAAAAATATTTATAACTCTATCTGTATGTAAAACCACTTTTCAACATTATATTATTATCATGTCACTGAAGCTTTTAAATAAGTTGCGCTATCCGTGCGACGTGACAAAAAAGATTATACAATAACGATATTTTCGTACACAATATAACATAGTATAAAACGTTACATATTCCGTAGTTACATACGTTACATATTCCGTTAATATTCCGTAGTTTACTTTAGACACGGAGGACGTTAGGCGAGGCGAGACAGCGGGGGTAGTAAGCCTTATTTGAGCCGAGCGCGCGTGACAGGAAACTGGAAACGCGTCTTGTATGTCGCGTCGCCCGAATTCTCATCAAATCATCCCGCGACAATGTCGTCGCAAATCCCAACACGGGATCAAGAGTATTAAAGCCAAATTGAAGCTAAATTGGCTACATATCTCCCATAAATTATACTAAGAAATAGTAAACTTTTACAAAAAAGAAATATATTGGACGAAATTTGCCGAAACCATTAATTCCCGGAGTCGAACTAATGTAAACTAATACCTGAACTTAATTTAAATAAAGGTATTACCTCAATAGATATAAAGAGACTGGATTACACGATAAGATAACACAAAGCGCCGCCGCCTTCGCGAATCATTAATTTTAATTCGTGCCTCGTGACGGCAGCTCTAATGAATTATTGGCAATCGCTGAAGTGTGCTCCCGAAGAGTTTCTACACTTTTTCTTTGGGACTTAGCATAATGTAAAAAAATGCTGTGCGTCCGCTCCGCATACTAATTGCTTGTTGTGTCTACTTAAGCCTAAGAAAATTCACCGTACGAAACTTTGTCGAAACAGCTCAAGATTATAATACTTTTTTCTCATCGATCACTTAAAACGGTCGCTTTCTAAGCCTCACTTTTCATACCCTCAGACTTTTTATTGCGGGAAGTAATATCAACACATTAAAGCTTAAAATTCAATGCAATAAATCTTATGAAACTTAATGTAGATGGAAATCTTATTCTTATTCCAAACCAGGTTACCGAGAATGAGGATTAGTGATGGCCAAGGAATACCAATTATTATATTTTATTACCTTTTATGGAACTTGGAAGGTAGTAATGCATTACTTCCAGAATAATTTTCTTGCCATTTTTGTTTAATATTTCTGTAAATTATTAGATATTAAATCTATGAAAATTACTAGTAGTGCGTTTCTTCCCGGAAGATAGTCATTTTTGAAAATAAGTGTAGTACCCATTCATAGTTAGATATAATATTATCACGTATCTCCTTATTATCTTAAAATCATATTGATCTTTATAGAGCTTCGATTTAAACAACTTTTCATTTTAGCGTGTGTATTTGGAATACTTAAAGAAATTTCCATCGCCTATTTGCAGCACATCTGTATTATATTGAAGAGCGAAACGAGTTTCAAAATTGTAAGAAGTTGTGCACACTTGCGAATGGTCCCGTAGGGCCTCATCGTATGTACGTGTGAACGCCGCTGATGCGTATCCGCGAGTCCCGGCGAAACTTGTATTTTTTAAACTTTTGCCTTTACGTAAGCCAGGGGCACGAAAGTTACAATTGTATTCCCATTCACCCCCTTCAATATGTGACCTGCTTATTTATTGGAGGCGTCGGCAGAGTTCTTAGACAATATGTCGCGCTACCCGACCGAACGCACCAGGAACGGAAGACTCGAAACAATATACCGCGGGAGTGAAGCCTATGATTTATTATCTCCCTTAATACTAGCGCTATTGGTTTCGTGATATATTGGTACTGGAATAAATTGAGGTGTTCGGAAAATATATGTAGGTATGCAGCAAGGAGACCGGTCACTCAGTATTCAGAGCGCAGCCGTCATTAGCCGAGCCAGACGTTGGATTCCCACAAGCAGCACGATTGAACCTTCTCAGTCCAACTGAATAATGATTATAGGAAAGAATATCTACGTCACAATTGGATTTCGATTTATATTATTTTCTCTCGATGAAACGTGAATTTGTTAGTTGTGGTCCTTATAAAGGACATTAAAATATAAAGAACATTAAAAATTGTGTAGAGGTCTAAAATCAACTTCCACTCAATTTAAATCCGAAAACTGCTAGTTAGAACATAAGTTATCACTCGCACAAAAATAAATAACAAAAATATCTTATATATCCAGACCCAAAAAATTACAATGACAAACTTATCGAAGCTTAGATATACCCATGCGTTTAATTTTTGGGGTCGTTTTACAAAATGCTTAAATTTAAATACAGAATCCATTTTGTGTTCAAATGAGTTTTCGGAATAGCCAATTAGTTGTTAGCGCCGGCCGCCCGCGCTCACTTTCATTAGGCTATATAGTTTCCCAAATATCTGAACCCCTCAAAATATATCTTTCGCTACTTCCTTGTAAAAACGGCAATGTCCTTATTTAAATTTCACTAATATCTTATCCGTTCTTCCAATTATAAAAAGGAGGAGGCGTCAGACTTTTCACGTTTTCAGGTAGATAAATATAAAGGATAATGGAAGAAATGGTAAGTTTTAGGATAGATTTACGAATTAATGATGAATGAATTTTAGAATATTAAAATGTAACATGACGACCGTAGAAGCTATTGTTTTAAATATATATTAATACAATAGCTTAATTAAACCTTAGTAGGAAAATCTATAAGTAGTCCGTTTTCTTATGGGAAAAGGTATACATTTTTGAGTAAAGCAAAGCCATTTGGTACGAATGTTGTACTCGTCCACCTAAGCCCAAATCGCCCGGTAGCCAGTCTTTACTCCCCTGCAGAAAGGAGGGAGGGGGGGTTATAGAAAAGAGCGCCCGGCGCTCCGAAAATAAATTCTGGCGGAGCCATTTGGACCTTTGAGTCGAGTTTGGTATCGTTTTCAGGTAACTAGATGATGCCTGATTCATTTCCCATACCAGTTTTTTAGGTTTCCCTAGCAAAATATGTCACAATCCTTAAAATAATGAACTTTTGGTAGTGGCAAAATCCAAACAAACCAGTATATTTTCATATTTTTGTATTAAACCGGGTTTATAAAAAAATACTGTCTGAAAGGCCATTTAATGCAGATTATAAAAACATTAACATGTAATATATATTTTACCATTGTCAATGTAAAATTAATTATAGAAAGTATAGTAACGCTCGTTAGCGCAGCATAGGGGACGGCTAATAGACCCGAAAAATAAGCGATACTAACAAACAAAAACCAGCCAAGTGCAAGTCTGACTTGTTCATTGAGTGTTTCGTACTTATTTGTCCCATACCATGTTAACTTGTCTGGTAGAACCTGGTTAACTGATACACACACACTTTCGTCTTTATAATATTAGTGTGATTTTAAATCATCTTTAAATTATAAATGAAGTCAGGTAACATTGTTAAAAATAAAGATATATAATAATAGAACGTTTTTGTATTAATAATAATGACAACCACCTCCTCCACAATTACATAATTCGGTACATTTGAGCTGGCATATTCAATCCGGAACTACAAGATTTCACGTACCAACATCTTATCAATTCAAAGCTTCTCTTTTCTTTTTATTACAGATGGGCATGGAATATTTTGATTTTTTTTAGGCCCCCAAATATATACACTATACAGCCTGTAAAACTGCCCTTGAGGTGTGTTGTTTAAGGGCAGCTTCTGTGGGAGGCAAATTTTCGATCTGCCTATCTGTGTTTGTTTAAAATTTGTTTGCAACTCTCATTTACTGTCAAAGCGGGGTAAGATGTGAAAAACAAACATGTACTTATAATACTTATAAAAAATATAAGTTCTGGATAAGAGCATCTTTAAAATTTCGTGACCGTCCTTACGCTATCATGCATTGTAATAACAAACTTTTCAATTTCACTGTCTGTATATTTGCCACTGTAAAGTGTTTCAAATCCTCGTGTGACATTCGCATATGTCTTCTATACCTTAAATGCATGTGTACCTATAGTTCTTTTAGACCTTCTAGCTTTGGAACACACGATATTTTGTACTAGCCATATCTTTCGACTGTTCTTATAAACAATAATTCTTATTAACACTATTTTGGCTACTACTACTATATCGTGTGTTCCAAAGCTAGAAGGTCTAAAAGAACTATAGGTACACATGCATTTAAGGTATGGAATACATATCCGAATGTCACACGAGGATTTGAAACACTTCACAGTGGCAAATATACAGACAGTGAAATTGAAAAGTTTGTTATTACAATGCATGATAGCGTAAGGACGGTCACGAAATTTTAAAGATGCTCTTATCCAGAACTTATATTTTTTATAAGTATTATAAGTACATGTTTGTTTTTCACATCTTACCCCGCTTTGACAGTAAATGAGAGTTGCAAACAAATTTTAAACAAACACAGATAGGCAGATCGAAAATTTGCCTCCCACAGAAGCTGCCCTTAAACAACACACCTCAAGGGCAGTTTTACAGGCTGTATAGTGTATATATATTTGGGGGCCTAAAAAAATCAAAATATTCCATGCCCATCTGTAATAAAAAGAAAAGAGAAGCTTTGAATTGATAAGATGTTGGTACGTGAAATCTTGTAGTTCCGGATTGAATATGCCAGCTCAAATGTACCGAATTATGTAATTGTGGAGGTGGTTGTCATTATTATTAATACAAAAACGTTCTATTATTATATATCTTTATTTTTAACAATGTTACCTGACTTCATTTATAATTTAAAGATGATTTAAAATCACACTAATATTATAAAGACGAAAGTGTGTGTGTATCAGTTAACCAGGTTCTACCAGACAATTTAACATGGTATGGGACAAATAAGTACGAAACACTCAATGAACAAGTCAGACTAGCTTTTGGCTGGTTTTTGTTTGTTAGTATCGCTTATTTTTCGGGTCCATTAGCCGTCCCCTATGCTGCGCTAACGAGCGTTACTATACTTCCTATAATTTATTTTACATTGAAAATGGTAAAATATATATTACATGTTAATGTTTTTATAATTTGAATTAAATGGCCTTTCAGAAAATATTTTTTTATAAACCAGGTTTAATACAAAAATATAAAAATATACTGGTTTGTTTGGATTTTGCCACTGCCAAAAGTTCATTATTTTAAGGATTGCGACATATTTTGCTACGGAACCCTAAAAATCTGGTATGGGGGATGAATCAGGCATCATCTAGTTACCTGAAAACGATACCAAACTTGACTTAAAGGTCCAAATGGCTCCGCCAGAATTTATTTTCGGAGCGCCGGGCGCTCTTTTCTATAACCCCCCCGCCCTCCTTTCTGCAGGGGAGTAAAGACTGGCTACCGGGCGATTTGGGCTTAGGTGGACGAGTACAACATTCGTACCAAATGGCATTGCTTTACTCAAAAATGTATACCTTTCCATACAAGCATGCCCATAAGAAAACGGACTAAAGAGCACAAGACGAGACACAAATATTAATTAATAAAAAATTAGTACCTATAAATTGAGTAAATTGTTTACATTAAAAGTTAGCGGATTAAAATATTTATTTGAGCGCGGCAACTGGAAGCGCAACTCTTTGGAATGTGCAATTCCTTTTGGTCCATTGAAAAGTTACATTTGGGGTCGCATTTTTTAGAGGACGCGATTTTATTTTTTTGATATGTAGGGGGGGTCAGTGTGAAGCTATCACCAAGTTTGTGGGGTCGCCACCCTTGTCCCACGGCCGCCACCTTGAAAAGAGCGGTAGATATGGTTTTTACGATATATATCTTAAACTATTTATCTGATAAAAAAACATTGTTAGCATTATTTGTTGCAAATTAAATTCTCTACAACTTTAGTCCAGTAACTTTTTATCGTAGAACTATAAATAAAAAAATTATAAGCGAAATTGTTCAGAAATTAGAGATATTTATATTTTTCAATAAAACTTTTTTTTATCATTTTACGAAGAAATGATATCAGACCATTTTTGTAGATTGTTTTTCGAGGAACAACTTTTATACATAACATTTTTTCATTAGGTCAATAGCTAAGGTTTTACAGCGCTCCGAAGTGAGTACTATTTTTCAGTGCTATTAGCTATACATTATACATATATATTATGTGTGTATAAATAATAATTTGTCATCAGTAATTGTTTTTTTCTGTTATTATAATATTTTTCATAATTAATTTTGCAATATTATTAATAATTAATTATTGACTCTTTTCCCCACCACCCAGGAGGTAGAGTCTGGAAGCACGTTATTTTTTACGTCCAAAAGCAGGGCTGAAATGTTCTGCAGTATGCTTCCATTGTTCTGGAATCTGGGAAAAGAGCCAATAGCCAATTTATGTTTAGTTAAGAGTACTGAAAAATAGTACTCACTTCAGAGCGCTGTAAAACCCTAGCTACTGACGTAATTAAAAAATGTTGTAAATAAAAATTGTTCTTCGAAAAACAATCTACAAAAATTGTCTGATATAATTTCTTCCTAAAATGATAAAAAAAAAAAATATCGAAAAATATAAATAGCTCTCATTTCTGAACATTTTCACTTATAACTTTTTTATTTATAGTTCTACGACAAAAAGTTACTGGACTAAAGTTGTAGAGAATTTAATTTGCAACAAATATTGCTAATAATGTTTTTTTATCAGATAAATAGTTTAAGTGATATATCGTGAAAACCATTTCAATCACTATTTTCAAGATGGCGGCCGTGGGACAAGGGTGGCGACCCCACAAACTTGGTTTTAGCTTCACACTGACCTCCCCTACACATCCAAAAAATAAAATTGCGTCCTCTAAAAAACTTAAGATTTGGCCTAAAAAATGTAACATTTCAATGGAACATTTCTTATTTCATAACGCAATCTCCTCGGCTTCTTATCTCACTACGAACATATCTCGCCCCAGCTCTTGGGGAAAATCATCCAATATAAAATCGGTTTAATTTGCGCTTTTCGCACTCAATGGGATGGAATAATATCAGGCAATTTGGTTACCGCTGGCATAAATATGGCGGGCCGCGCTGTAATTGTAACGCGAGCAATTCGCGCCTCGTAACGACCAAGGAGAGAAAACTTAGCCCGTTACCGAGCGCGATGGACAACCAGAGGGCTACGCTCCGGCGACCTCCCTTCGGTGAACAGCCTCTCGCATCTCGATCCACAACCACCAAGCAAATATTTTCTATGGTCGAATAAGACTGTAATTACCAAAACGGTATTTTAATTAACATTATAATTAGTACATACCACTGACAAGTATTCACAGAAATGATTGTTATATGTTTAGCTGAATATTAACATAGTCAACGCGTATTTTTCGCTTTGTATCATTTCCACTGGAGCATAGTGAATTAAGCATAATAGAATGACGAAATGTCATTTTCTGACCCTTCCGCGATTCATGCGCAGAATTTAAAATTCGCAAATTAGTCTATATAAACCTGCGTTGTAATTAAAGTCGGGTGCCGAGCCGCACCGCCCGCGCCGGCCTCCCATCTTTCTTGTCTGGCCTACGAATTAAACACCGAATTGCTTTAGTAATTCGAAATATATATTCTAGGGCGATCTCAGTTCGATGTAAATCACTTTTACTGTCCCAGTATTCGAGTCTTTAATTCCTAAAAACCTCCCTGAAAAACTAAATTACACGGTTTGCATTTATTTTAATTGAGCCATTAGCTAAAATTAAAGATTAAATACACCGTTCCGTGATAGTACCTACCTACATATTAATCTTTATACCTAGTTTGGAAATAATCAACTAAAACACAGAATATCATAGTGTTCTCAAACGGAAAATATTTGTAGGAATTCCTACCAATCGATGATGATGAATTTATAATAGACATTCATATTATCATAGTAGAGCATAACATTATAATATTTTAAGAATAGCAAATCCACAGACAACATAAATTAAAAAATAATAATTGTGGTTAGGCTGAGCTCGGGTGTGAATTGAGGCAAGCAACAGTTTACCCAGGAGCAAGCATCCCGGCCACTTCCATTTGCCACTAGGCACTAGATCCGCTCAAACTCGAACAAACACTCAAATTGCCTTAAGCTTGTTAAAACAAGAACTATAAAATTATAGACAGAAATATTCACGTAATGTTTGTAAAAATAAGATATTTTCACTTAAATTCAGTAAATATTTCATTAATGATTACATAATCACTTTAAATATTAAAGGTGTTTAATTACATGTGTTTTCCTTAAGCGTTATGTAAAAAGATGTTTAAATATTTCAAACTGTTATCTACTTATTTCATACGGAAATAGCTGTATTTGAGATAATATCTTGTAACGTTACAAATTTTCCTCTATATTGCAGGCATTTACAACATCTGCTTTTTGTTACAATTTTGTATTTGTATTTACAATTGTATTTACAACAGTGAATTTTCCGGTTGCATATCACAATAAACGGAACATTTAAACTTATAATATTATTTCATATTTTTCAGTGATGATTTCAAATTTCAATTGAAGTCTTTCATTGGCCAGGCATGAAAATTTTATTCGTTTCGAAATTTAATTGCTACTAGGAACTGCCTTTTATTTTCTCTATTGAAAGCGAAAAAGCAATATGATATTATTAGTGATACATATAATATATTTAAACGTGCAGTATTTATATTTTTTAACTATAAATTATTAATTTTTTTAACGTTTGCGACTTAAGGAAAAATGAATAGACTATATTCAGTATGAACTTTTGGCTCTAAGTTTTCGTTTGTTTTATTTTATATTTTTGTAAGTTTAATATTAATCACAATATGACAAACGAATTTATTGGTACATTAGAAACTCTACAATTGTTACCACGTAGTATAACTCTACAAAACGAGTTACATTTTCAATCTGAAAACCTTAAAAGTATAAAATGAGGAAAGCGTACAAGTGTAGGTACACGAGTTGGCGAGTTTGTAGCAAACTATGCAATCGTTGTCCAAACATAAGGACACTGGATGCAAAATAAGTTACGAAATTGAGTTGCTGTAGAGTGGCCGCCGCGTGAACTGCTGACTAAACTAAATTTCCCAACTTAGTAACACGGGCAATCGAAAAATAGAAAGTTCCACCCGACACGGGATCGAGACTAACTGTGTAACTGGCATTCTTCAAAGAACTTTAGGTGAGAATTCTCCGAGTTATTTACTTGTTTTCTTTTCATTCTTATAAAAGAGTTAGCCTAAACTACCAAGTTATGCGCTTTGCTTGTAAATACATCAAATGGAGGATACTGTTTCGTATGGAAACTTGGGTTATCCTTAAATTAACTTTTCGAATCTTGGGCATACTTTTGTAGTTATAGATTTGCATGTTATTTTCTGTTATAATTATAATTTTATTTGAATAAGAGTTGTCTTTAAATGAAAAGTACTGAAAATAAAATTAGGTAATACATAAAACTATAAGCTCTACAACATACAAAATAATGAAATACATTAGGCAGATAAGTGCATTGTGCATACATAATAAACTTCCATTTAATCATTTAATAATTCGTCAACTTCATTTTCAATTTGTTCATATTAGTATAATAAATAATATTTCTTAAATTTTCAAATTTTATGAAAATTATTCTCTATAAATAAAATATTGTTCTTGCACTCTATTAAAAAGAGGAGAATAACAAAATAACGAAGTGTGAGGTTCCGCCATGGTTCCGCCTAATTCCTCGCAAAACTACTCCACTATGAAATGACACTAGGCTCCTTTCAAAGCATGCTCTTTTCGAAGTGGCACTTAACGCAACAGAATAAACAGAGGTGGAGTTAAGTAAACACGGAAACTCCATCCAGACGGTTTATACGCCCGGGGTCATTCTAGTTTCATTACCAATAGCTCACCCTCATAACTTATTCAGTTCAGGGCCAGGTAACGCGTTTTTGCATCGAATTTATTACCTTATGTGTCGTACTTTCCGTTAAAATTGTCTCATTTTCGTTAAACTTGAGTAAAATGACAAGGGTAGGACATGATGAATTTCGGAGACAAGGAAAAATATTGTACAGGAACTTACTTTTATTATCTAACTAGCTTACCGCCCGCGGCTTCGCCCGCTTTGTCTAAAACCTAATAAATTATATACTAAAACCTTCCTCTTGAATGACTTTATCTATTAAAAAAAACCGCATCAAAATCCGTTGCGTAGTTTTAAAGATTTAAGCATACAAAGGGACATAGGGACATAGGGACAGAGAAAGCGACTTTGTTTTATACTATGTAGTGATTCTCATTTTTATTTCCTAGCCGCTTGCCCCAGCTACGCCCGGGTAGACACAGGACAAAACAGCTCTTTCTCTTCTATTTCTGCTAATTGAAGAATTTTCATGATCGGATTAATCTGAAGATTACTCTACATACCTATCTACATACAAAGTTGGAAACATTAACTCTCCATAATATTAATAAAGATTAGTATACTTTAAATAAATCAATAATTCAAATCATAAAATTAAAACAAGAAATATTTATTTGGGTTTATAAAGTGTAAGCGGATACAATGTTTCATATTGAGGCGCGTAAACAAACGCGTAGCTCACATGACGAGTACCTACTTCCTCCACCCAAAGCACTTAGGTAATAAAACGAAGAAAGTAGTTTTAAGTAAGCCCGCGACAGCTATTGCGGCCCCTTATTACCCGCTACAAAACCCTCCTTATTACACGAGACAAACAAGTTATTCGTTTCAAATTGAAAACTTTCTACCCCACTAGCCATACTGGGGCGGTGGCCTATAAATTCTGCCAATTTTGTTTTATTTCGCCATGCAGGCACGGTAATAAAAGTAAGCTGGACGTGAGACAAAGCCTCTAGCCGGGATTACGCGGCCATCGCAATGGATCACTGCAGCCTGTGATATGGTGTCTAAACAACGGCACCTGAATAACTGGATGCAATGTAATTTATTATGTTACTACATCTGTAACACGACCTGTAAGTGCCGGTGATGAGGTCACAATTACCTCTGTCTCGACCGGTATTTGAGATGAACAGATATAGACTGAAATGCATCATACAGAATAATTTATGCGTTTGAATTGTTGCACACTTTTCTGTTAATAAACTTAGATAATTTTTTATTCAACTGCGACAGTGCCCAATTTACAGTGTTTAAGTTTAAATTTTCATAGCTTTGAATAATGTATTTTAAATAATATGTGTTTCAAGTCTTCATAATATAGCGGCCGCTTAAACGTGTATTGACTAAATTAGAATTCTAAGATACAAATTTTTATTTAAATTGAAAGCAGTTGAGTTTATATATTTAATACAACAGCTGGTACTGCAGGTGAATTCGGCGCTTTTAAGAAACAATGATTATTAACAGCACTAAGAAGGCAAGTTCCATTCCATTCTTCCTTCATTACACATTTTTCTTTAAATGGTCTGGATGTTGTAGCATTTTAAAGGTAATACTAGAAAAGCTCCACTCACCTTGGGAAACTGTGCCACGATAAAATGCTAAAGAGTGTATGCTCATAAATTGAATGTACGGAATGAATTACACCTTTCTTGGAACATGCTTGTTGATGATAATTTTATGATAACGATCTTGCTCTTTGTTAATATGTCAGAGGACTCATACTCAGATATTGTTGCTCTTTCGTAATTCTTTAACGTTGTTAAAACTTTTAGAACCAACAATGTTTTAACTACCTGTTATCTACGTGAAATAGGTATAGGTATTATGTGGAAATATAATATGAATTGTATTTACTTATAAATATCTTTATAAATTACCTACAGTTTCTCTACCAATTTAATTATATAAATTAATTGTGTTGTACACTTTCTCTCTTATAGGTAATCAATTATACATCTTCAAGGATACAGCAACAAAATTTTCATACGACGATCAGTGGTTAATCCTGGATACACTCCAATCCCATCTAGAGTTGGCATTTTTAAAAAGGCCGCATGTGTGATCTCCGCTGCAGACTCATTGTTCTTATCCATTCCATATGGAACGTGTCGAGTAAGCACAAGTATTCGACTCGTTCGAGTAAACAACACCATTCGTTTATTTTGACCGCGTGTTTCTTTAATTTTATCACGAAAGCTTTCCAAAGTAAACTTCAAGTTTATATGAGCTCCTCTTAGAAATTTTCTAGTTTCTTAGTTTCATTACCAGAACAGGTGCGAATAGTATTTGCATGATGAACAAACTACAATCGTAAAACACGAACAAGTTTGCATGCGGTTATTGCTAGAGCGGGAAAAATAAACTGCACACAAACAAAATAAAGGGTAATATTATTATGCAATGTTTCAAACGAAATACCGCCTGTTTTACGAATAGCATCGCAAACATTTTGCTGTGTCCGACGGTTATGATCCGTCGTTGAACGTCACGCCAAATTTGGTCCCCTCATAAAAATAAAAAGCAAAACAGACTGTGATAAAACACGCCGGGGATCGTAGTTTAAACCACATAAGAGAGTTAAAGTATAAAATTTTAGTAAGATTTTAGTATCGCTCTCAAGAAGACTTAAAATTTTATATCGTGGTTTTACATAAAACACGTCAAAGAATCGGTTTGACCTAAAAAAAAAGGTGTAACAATACTATTTTCAACACAAAATAACATCCTATGTTCTGGTGTGAGTCATTCAAAATAAATTTCTTTCAACAATTAACCAGAACATTATACTGCACTAAATGTTTACAACATAATCACTAGACCATAGTCCATCAAAATGTAAACCCGTAAACGTAAACCTGACAATAAAGAAATACTAAACAAAGCTCATAAAACTACTATTATCAATATCAAGCTCAATTGGATAGCTGAAACAATAAAGTCACAAAACCTAATGTGCGACAAGAAAGAGCGTGGAAGCCAATTAATTTTTGCTGAGACTACGGTTTATGTTTTCCCGGATAAATAAGGAGATTTAGCGGCGGCGCCCGGGGCAGCCTCATAAAATGGCTAGCTCGTAACCTGGCTTGACCGGCGGCCTTACTAGCTTTTCTCGACAGAATTCACACTATAAATTATAAGATGTCGTACGATCAATGTACTAAAATAGCTTATGTTAAGTAGCTTTATTGCTCATGTATTTTAACCTCATAAAACCATTAATTTTTTGACGTGACAACGTCTTATAATTCGATAAAGCCGGCTGCACGCATGAAAAAACATGACTCATGCGGCGTTACCTCGCTCTGAGGCGTTCCATGAGGCTTGAAGTGCAAGCGAGAGCGCGGAACGAGCGACAAAGAAGCACAATCGGACGTTGTCACGTTCAACTATCGTCAGTAAACCGACTTTACAGACAATTAATTTTTTTCTCTAATTTAATCTAATTAATGCATATAGTCGGAATTAATAATATGAACGCCATATTAAAATTTATTAAGAAAAGATTCCTGAGCTCGTGGTTAGCTTAAAAGCAGCTATTTGAGAGGAGAGGTTTGTTTTGATACGTTTATTTTATTTCAAAATGTTCATATTTGTAGAGTTTTAAAGTAACTACATAGTAAAAAGCAAGAGCATAAATAACTGACGTTGTGTATTACTGCACAGCGGGTGTAAGTCATTCGGTTGCATTTTATTTTACTGGAGTAGGAGCGGCCGGGTGATGACTAAATAATGACTAGGATAACGCAGTTTTATTGCTGCCTCCGTGTTGCGAATATATAAATGAACCCTCAAGGGAGTGTTAAAGACGCCGCCGAAGAACTCCTGACGAAACAAGTCGGGCTCAGAGAAATAGCGCCGTAAACCTCCCTCTACCCACCGAGACTAAGACGTCATTTTGTCTTTCTAACCAAAATGTTGTCTAGACGGGACCATGTATAAAACACGTTACGCCACTGGCGAATCAATTTATTATCAACCAAATAATGAGGTCAGTAATGTGGGGGGAATATGTTGTTAAATTATTATACGACGGACGATTTATTAGCTACAAATAAACTGAAATAAATTAATATATAATGTCATATTTAAAAAAGTAATCAAACTTTAGTGGAGTTCTGAAAACGTCATATTACGAATATTTTACAGTATAACGGAGTACGGGACGATTTAATTTCTTTCGTATATCTTTTTATGGGCCTGACACGGAATTAATCTTCACTGTGAAACGTGTGAACTCTGCTCTAAAGTATTATCTAAATAAGCTTTGGACTTTATCAAAACATTGCGTGGCTTTGTTTTAAAAATTGTTACTTCATTTAAGGATCGCAATAATATTTTAATGAGCGATAAACAGAGGAAAGAAGTCCGTAATCAAATGTGAATGCTCAAATGTAAATTATTAAAAGTTTAATTGTATTCCGGAGCTCGACTCCTCAGCCGTAAAGAAGCCGTGAGGCGCCTTTGATACACTATTAATGCAATTGTTCGAAAACAGAGCGAGGCAATAAAATTTAGCCTTCAGGTGGAATATTCCACTCCACTTTGCCCCTTAGGCTATAATTTTTCGCATTGCGGATTTTAACAAACGTGTTTCTTTACTTTGTTTTATTTCTTGGCGCAAATGAGGCGGTACTTAACTAAACTTAGTTTGTAGGAAAATCTCGTGTTGTACTTTTTTGGAATCATTAGATCATTTTTACGAATTTGAGATTAACTTTCTTGTATATCCAAAAATGAACTAAAATAGGAGAAAACATGATTTTCAGTGTATTCATTTGATTATAATTAACTATATCATGTATAAATTAGATTGTAAAACAGCTGCATTCTATGAGATGTAGGTATTTTCTTCTACTTCTAATATTCTTTATATTATATGTATATTTACATAGAAAATCTAGTACAATAACCTGTACGGATTTATTCAGTGTACAAATCGATGATGGATGAATCAGTGATTTGAATATTGGCAATAGATAAACAGAATGAATAAGTTACATTGTGTGTCCGATAAAAACATTTTGTTTGCAATGATAATAAACATCAAGAATTATTATTGTTCATTTTGTTCAAGAAGTTATTTATAAGTACATTACTTTTCTTTGATGCATATTTTTATAAGCTTTAAGGCAAACTAAAACAACTATTTAAAAAATAATATTTTATTATATTGCTTTAACTATACACGGAAAAGTATTAAATATAATTCTTGAAAATCCTAATTAGGCGCATATGTACAAAATATTTGATAATTTTATTATAGACTTGATTTTATAACTAAATTTATAGCAGTTTAATAACAATAACAATAATGACTGATATGATGATTAATTAGTTCAATAAATTTATCTAAATATATGTTATCACAAACATCGAATCGAAGTTAATACATATTTCATTAACAATCGTTATTATTTTAAATACAAAAATATTATATGATAAATTTTTACAAGACGTATTTAATACGTTAATATTTGAAATATAATCTTTGGAAAACTCTAGTGTAGTCAAGTTACGATGTAGTTCTTTTGCCACTTGATAAAACATGACACTATCCCCATCTATAAGGTAAAAGCACATAGCTACTACATCTCAAATCTGATTTTTATGGAACACTATCATTGAGATACTCTCAAATCATGCCACAACTTCATCGGTATGATAAAGTAACCTTCTTTTCGAATCAATTCTTGAACGCATCTTGGCCTCTGTTAAATCCTATAGTGTCTAAGTTATATTTTTCCCTGTCGTTTAATTCAGATGCATCAAGCGCCTGACCTCATTCACAATACCAAGTCGTTCTTCGAAATTTCTTGTCTCCCGAACGACGAACTTCGCCAGGCACGCCTCTTAGAGAATTATCTGAAATGAAAGAACAATTGCTTTATATTTCTATTGAAATCGCTTTATATTTACACAAAAGTTCAGAATTCAGCGAAATAGAATTTGCTTTAGGTAAATATGAATGTGTATTATATAAAACTAGCATGGTCAAAAGAGGAATAATAAGCCGCGTAATTAGAAATGAACACCAAACGTAGGTAACATAGGTATTTACAACATGTAATATCTCCTCATTAGACCACACTAACTTACCCGATAGCAAATATAATAAAAAAAAACTAAACAAAAATGTAAGTAAGAAAAAGGCAACCACACAAATAGAATATTCGAAAAGAAGTGTGAAGAAGGTGGACAAAACGCAAACGCAACCAATTGCAATGCTTTGAACCCAATTCCCAAATTTTAATAGTACTGACCTACAAAGCAACTCATGGGTGCACTTCTACGAGAACAAAACCATCTAACAGACCTGGAGGAAAGATTTCTACTTAATTAATATAGTATTGTTTTCCAAATACGTTTTAGTGACACTAAGCGTATGGATATATCATGTACTATGAAATCTTCAGTGTACTTACATTTATCGTCCTTGCCCTCAGTTTCTGTGGACTCTTGACTGTCCATAGACACCATGGAAACTCGTTTACTACGCTGTTGCAGTAAAAGTTCTGTAAAAAGACATTTATTCTTTAATATTTCTCTTTCAATCAGAATCACGAAGTATTGTTCGAAATTTGGAGCATGATATTTATTTATAATTAACATATTGACCAATAAAGAAAATTCTATATTTCGGAACTATTACAAATTTATAAGATTGAGCTATAAGAACTTTTAAGAAAGTTTGAAATGAAGCGTAAAGTATTTTTGAGTGTAGAAGTAAAGCTCTATGATGTGAAATTTCATCTAAGTAAAACCACTTAAATATATTTGGTTTATTATTAAAAAAAGGTCATGGTCCTGCAATATCATAACTGATAATATTTACAGCATTACATTTGGTACAATCATACTATAAGTATTTATTGGTGTACCGGATATCTTACTAGATAGAAATTGATAACCGTACGATATATTTCAAATCTATAATTTGAACGATTACGAAGCAATACGCAGGTATACAATTGGATCTTTATCTGATAAACCATATTATTTCCAATCGATATTTGAAAATAAATACGCAGTTCCAGATATATGAGCTTAAATCCAAGGACGTGCCAAACTAAAATCAATACCTAATATTTATATGTAACTTTTTTTTATTCTGCTACATGGTAATCTGTTGTTCACAACAATAAGCCACTATTTTATTTGATATGTACTAGGTTTCCGCACGCGGCTTCGCCCGCGCAGTCAAAGAAAAACCCGCATAGTTCCCGTTCCCGTGGGATTTCCGGGATTGCGTCATTTTCCGGGGATAAAAAGTAGCCTATGTCCTTTCTCGGGTATCAAAATATCTCCATACCAAATTTCATGAAAATTGGTTCAGTAGTTTAGGCGTGATTGAGTAACAGACAGACAGACAGAGTTACTTTCGCATTTATAATATTAATAGTATGGATTCATATCTGTTTATGGATTTTTCTTGTATAGACACAATATCTCCAATGGATGTCTCCTTTCATTATGGCAAGTCTCATTAGTCTCCTTAGTGTTCGGTAAAGGCCTTGATTAGGGATCAAATTAATAACTAGCCCATGTTTATGATTTGAAGTCTTTTCGTAGGCTAGTAGGCTAATAATATAATAACTATTTTACGATAAAACATACATAGGGTAAATATACAATGAACTAGAATATACATATCACATGGATGTTTGATTACTTTACATCAAATTCCAGATCTAAGAATACATTGTTAGTAAATAAAATTAAAAATAACTTATTTTATGTACAAGTAACGACCTAGAAGCAAATATCATGTCGAGGCCGCACCTGTCTAAATACATGTGATAACGCCGCACCTGATAATAGCGATAATTTTCAACCTAGGGCCTCACAGTATTGATTACCTCCACCACAATATAAACCTAAACAACATACAATTTAATAGGTTAATTTATTATGAAATCTATTAATAGCCATCACAGTCATTCGAATTCCAAATTGTTTATTGTAATACAGTCAAAATACAGATTGTTTCGCCGATGGCAATGTAAATATTATAACATTCTCACATTGAAATCCAATAAAGACGGAAAACGAGGTTCTTGTTGATAAACCGAAACTCAATACCGCAATCGAGGACTCGATTCGTGTACTTATTGCTATTATCTAGCAATGCCGTACAGAAAGAGCATGACATTAAAAGTCGATTAATTTCGATTCTAACCAGTTTTCTTTCGATATCACGCATCGAAACTGTAATCAGTAACACAACCTCGATTACATGTAATATGTGAGTCATAGTTGGTGACATATTTCCTATAGTACCGACGTTTCGCAGAGGACAAAAGGCTATTGTTTTTTTAAGAATTGCATTTGCTGTTACATATTGTTTGTGACTAAGACGTTTTTTCTTTTTTTCATATTGACTGGATTTAAATATGGTCGTTTCCTCCAATAGCTAAAACGATAACTAATATTGGAACCATACCAAATATAATGTAGAATTAATTACAAATACTCAACGCATAAAGTCTAAAAATAAATTCTGTGTACCTATAATATGTAACATATTAATAACAAATAACGAATCATAAAATAAAAGATGTTTCATAACAACGTCATACATTTATGCAAGTGTTCTAAATACGTCGCATATCAAATAAGAAAAAATCAATGCAGAATAAAAAGTTCGCTTCCTGTCGTTCCCACAGACTCCGACGCATCGAGTGCACATGCAACTCAACTGGCACCCAATAAAACACAGTCATCGACCCCGCATGCGTCAACCGACCGACGATAAGGACCCTGCCCTCTTCCCTCACGTACCAAGACGGGAGCAGATGACGATCAATTAAAAAAGTTTGCCCGCATTAACTACACTCAAATTACTTCCACCAGATGTACCACATAACATTCTTCATACACTAACTTAATTATGATACGTTTTTCGTGATAAGATTGCTGCAACACGCTGTCATTCGTTTTGTTGGCGAGTGGTGAGGCTGGTGGAGCGGAAAATTAACTTAAATTGTTAATAATAATCCGGCATATAAATCGTGTGCTGCGGTTACCGAATCAGTGGACGTATAATGAAATCCAAACATAACGCGCATGATATGATTTGTGAGGAGCGAAACGCTCCCGTGACAAGTTCCTGCCACGCGTTGTGCTCTATTCATTTTTGCTTGCGACTACTTATGCAACCAACCTCATTGTGATAACAAATTGCTTGACAAAATGTGCATTCGTGATCCGTAGCTGTATACTCTAGCAAATACAAATAATGTTTATGATTTTTTTGCTCTTTTACCACAAATGACTTGTTTGCCTTAACCTACAATTTTTCTCAGAAGTGTTCTATAATTTTCATAATTTAAAATATACTTAATATCGCGTCATCGTTAATAACAATTATGAAGTAATTGCATTGATCTAAATAAGATTTATTGTTACAGAAAACATGAAAGAAATCCATTTGTATGAAGAGATAAATATCAATCCAAGTAAACACAAGTAAATTTCTGTTGGGAGAAATATTATTTTATTACAACAAAACCAATAAATACTGACAAATGATAAAAGGCCTAATGGGAATACAAACGTAATTAACTTTTATCTCTAAATTACCTTCTCTATATACCGACTTTGATGCGTAATTTAATGTATGATTTGTATTGTCATACCTTTTTTCTGCATAGCCTGCTCCCAAAGCAACGAAGTTATCTCCTCGACCCAACCGTTCCTTATCGCCGAATCTCTTGTCTCCAGTTTGTATGACTTGAGATTCCTCTTCTTGTACCAAATGCTGAATTTGTACAGGTCATGCTCTTTTGCCGTTATGCCAAGATCGTCGACCGGTATGTGATCTTTATATATAAAGAACTCAACCGTCAGTTGCTGAAATATAATAGCTTTAATTAGTAAAATACAATAATAAATAAAAGAGCACAACTACTACTTAGAAGCATTAAAATTAAATTATTCAAATATTTTTTTCAGTCAGTAACGATATCATTATATATTGCCAAAAATAATATTTTGTATGAAAATGGCGTCTATTACGTGTTTCCTGTGTCGTCACATTGAAATCGGCATCAATTAATCGACCCGTAACGCACGAGGCCGCACATTGTTTATCCTGTTATAGTTCATGGACAGTGTTATCCATATGTTCTTACATTCTTTAAATATTCACTTTAAATAACTTGTCTTTGAATGAAAATTCTAGATAAAATGCTAATTAATTCTAACTGATAAACTTCATGAAAGTGCAAAATTCCTGAATTTATTTACTTATTTAATAAACAGTCACACAGTGATACGTTTATACAATGCTAAATATATGTTTCTTTTCAGGAACTAGGACGACATATGTACTGGTGGTGCTTATCTCGAGACAATCGGGTTGAATCTAGATTGTCCCGAATAATTGACCCAAAAAGTCTGTATCATTGGTTACATAATAAATTTATAGTTTGGACTTGGATAGGAAAATACAAATCAGAATTATACGTAAGTTGTGAACACTAGCAATTTCTCTGTCTACGAAATCAGCTTCCGACGCCAGTGAGGCGCGTCCACGTAATAAACTATTTTTGTAATATCTACCCACTATTTCATTATACGCTATGTTAAGTGGAAGTATCTCGGTAAAAAGCACTTTTATTCCAACGAATTGAAGTCTCAAAATATTTATACTAGTAATGTTCCGTACGAATGCTGAATTAAACATCATGGTCACGATCGTAACCTTTTAGTAGAAGCTATTGGGCTACACAATGCGTTTTTATTTTTTGCTATCATTATACTTAAGAGGATATTTTAGTTCAACTAGGTATACGCAATTTATAAAATCATGGTCAATATTTTAAAGCCTTATTTCATCCGATATTGAATATCTCATTTTCTTATTGTAACTAAGTTAAATTTTCATAACTTATTATTGCGAGAAAGTCGCAAAATATCAAAGAAAATACATCAATAAGAACAAAACTTCTCAAGTGGAACCTTTGTTCCGGTATTAAGTCAACGTAACGTAAAATTACAAAGTGCTACAAGAAACATTCGTGCAGCTCTTATACCAATAATTTAATTCGTTTTAACAAATTACTCTAGCAATTAATGTTGTCGGCTATTAAAGAGCATAAGGTTTGAGTAAAGGCAATAAAGATAAAAAGACTTATATATTTAGCATCACTGGAGACAATCTTATTGAAAATACGATAATAATATTATGCAAAACGCACTATAGGACTTCGCATTATAACTATTGCGTTATCACCGACCAGTAGACAATATTGTGTTCGTGATACTGTTTAATAATATAGTAATTTTTAATGCAAATTGATAACACATGATTCATTATTTATGATTCATGATGTGAATATTTAATTATTTGTTTTAGCATGTTTATCACATTATTTGATTATTAGCATTTTACGCAATGAGAATATAATGATAAGAATGATAGATTTTATTACCATCAAAAGTGATATGTGTAAATTATTAGAACTCATTAAAACTTATTCAATTATTCGGGTAAATTGTAAAAATCTTCTCGAATTCTAAGAAAAATATTTACAGACTATATCTAAGAGATTTCACGAAAGGAAAAATAGACAAACCTTCCTATAAACAGCTGTAATGAGTATCAATTTGTCAAACAGAAAGATTCTCATGAGTTGTCGCCGCCGGCGCGCGTTGTCCATCGCGTAGAATTCATTCTGCCGTAACAATCTTCCCTGATTCAACAGGTTCAAATAAGGCTGGAATCATATAAATTTATCTATCATATTTCATTGTTTCACATTCATTCACAGGATTTATGAATTTGTTATACATGAAAATTTTCTTATGTAAATAATGGACGTAGAGAAAACTGCACGTTATTTACAGGACTCATATGGTATTAATTGTAATAATTTGTAATTCGAAAATCTTAAAAAAAGTGTAGAAAATAAGAAGGAAAACGACATCCGCATTATTAGCAACCAGCAAATAACAAAGACAGCGTTGTCGTTTAGTTTGTATTCTACCCCTCTGTTCATTTTCCCCCTAACGTCCGATGCCACATGAAATAACAAACAAAACACTTTCGCATTCATAACACAAACGTCAATACGTTATGCATTGTTAATCCATTCTATAAATAGCTGGTCAAGTTAGAATTAAGACCTTAATTATTTATACTTACAGGGCAATCTCTTATATTTTCCAAAGCCATGATCCCGTCCACCGCTGTCAGAACACATTCAATCATAGTTTTAGCTAGTTTCAAACTTTCTAACGGCGTTTCATCAGTCTCCGACTCTCCATTGCTACCGCCCGTTTCATCACTGTCCACACTTAATTTAGATATTCTAGAGTCCGATTCACACCTCTCATTTTCGTAGTTTATATAAGTTTTTACGAGATCATCCAGAAACAGTTTATACCTCGGTATCCTTTGCACCGGTTCTAAAAGGTAGCTAGAGAGATCTAATCTATCACCTAATTCTAACTGTCGTCGCTGAAACAATAAAAAATGTTTTAATACTCGATGTTCAAATATGAATGCATATTCATAGTAGATATTAATTATGAAGCGATTAATAGTTTATCTAACATCATCTAATTTTATGCATACGTAAGCGCGTACTTCTACGTAAGCATGTGGAGAAATGGTTCGTTTATATATCAAGTTACAAAATTATTGTTGTATGGAAAAAGACATGTGATCACGATCAAATAGAATTACTGGAGCAGAATTTCATCCGACTAACTAGACTGAGAAGTTTGTTAGCAAGGAAATGGCGCGTGACAGACGTACGAGGTTTCTCTATGCCAAAATTTATAATTTTAATTGCATAAATATTCCATTCAACACACATGGGAACTGTCTGAACATTCAGCATATTTATTCCTCTTAACTTGAAAATTGATAAACAAGTTCCATGCTGAATATTTAAAACCTAGGCCTCGTATTCTAAGATTTATAAATGACAACTCCGTCTTTCAACTAGCATTCGATTGAAATATTGTAGAACTTACTGAATGCAGTGAACTGAATGCATCAATACTGGCATAAATTATGTAACAGTACACACAGCTATCCACATATTTAACAGTACTTTACATTCCATAAGCCACAACTTTAGAAATGAGGAAATGCACACGCATCATCGTGAGCACAAAAGCATATACAATGCACAGATAATAGTCGATAATTAAAATCATAATTTTTACATTCATAATTCAAATATTGTGTTTCAATTAAAAACCTGAACATGGCAAATCTAAAGGAAAATATTCAGTGCTTTTGGGACATTCCCTTATACAGCATGATAGGCGTAATTTTAAATTTTACATTAATACACAATAAAATAACCGGATTTTTTCAATTGTATGAGAAAAATCCCAACTTAGATAACGACTGCGTCATGTTATTAATTTATGCAAATACTGAATTAATGTATGCCAAACTTGCTTGCATGACGCTTTGATTATATTAAAATTAGCCTGTACCCACGATATAGGCCACCTGTGTACCAAATTTCACCCATATCCGTTAATCAAAAATACCTGAATAGATCATAACAATGGAAAATTTTTAAATTACCTGGAAAAATTGTTTGTGCTCATACACCAGTCTAGTTGCTCTCTTATTATTTCTAGAGTACATTACGTACATATTAAACCTTTGCTCCTGAAATAAATTACAGTCATTTTAAAAATCGATACTATAATTGGTACTCATTACAGAAGCATATTTGTATGCGAAGGTAAGTATAAAATAAATAGTATATACATACTTTCTTTTGTGAAGGATACTGTGCATAAAAATTGAAATAGGCATAAATGTTTTAGAGCAGGCTCCAAGGAGATGTTCGTTTGCAAAAATAGCGGACCTAAATCTGACTTCTGATATATATTGTATAGATCCCAGACATCCTATAGACAGATGTTGCCAACCAGTTTTGTGGTCCCCCTCCCCGCACCCCGGTAATTAAATATGGCATACAAAGAAAAAAATAAAAATTTCCAAAACATGCCGTGTGGGGTATCAAATGAAAGAGCTTATTGAGTAGATCACGAATATATAGCATACTATAACATTTCTTACACTTTCTCTAAGATTTTTTAGAAAATTTACGAAAATGCTCCATTTTTGAGTTAACTTTAAACCACTATAGATTGAAAACTCATGAATATATTTTTTAAATTATTATTTTAAATAATTAACAATAGTCCATTGTTTACGATTCAATAGTTCGTAATATAATATAAGTGAGCTATGTGGTGGATTTGATGACCCCACAAAATGTTTTAAATTGCCAGGCGCAACTTTCACTGAAGTTACCGATTTGAAATCTAATCACACAGAGGCTGATTCAGAATGTTCTGCCATATTTTTCATTCTGTCAAACACAACGACAGTGACACCGATATTTTTGTATTAGGCCTTTATTTCTGGCATAAACTTGAAAATATACTCGCCATCTTTGAATGCTCCCCCCACTCCCCCATGCAACTATTTCACTGTACGAACTATTGAATCGTAAACAATGGACTATTGTTAATTATTTAAAATAATAATTTAAAAAATATATTCATGAGTTTTCAATCTATAGTGGTTTAAAGTTAACTCAAAAATGGAGCATTTTCGTAAATTTTCTAAAAAATCTTAGAGAAAGTGTAAGAAATGTTATAGTATGCTATATATTCGTGATCTACTCAATAAGCTCTTTCATTTGATACCCCACACGGCATGTTTTGGAAATTTTTATTTTTTTCTTTGTATGCCATATTTAATTACCGGGGTGCGGGGAGGGGGACCACAAAACTGGTTGGCAACATCTGTCTATAGGATGTCTGGGATCTATACAATATATTTCAGAAGTCAGATTTAGGTCCGCTATTTTTGCAAACGAACATCTCCTTGGAGCCTGCTCTATTTGGATAGCTTAAATTATAAACTAAGAGAGAAAGAAACTTCGCTGTTCCATGCAAATAATTAAAAAAAATCGCTCATATTTCTATAATTATGTTAGACTTCTACTATTATAATGAGAGGTTTATAAAATTAAAGCGAAAGCCTTCTCGGTATAACCAAGCGAACGATATCCATGCGCAGTATCGGACCGTGAAGGTGTATTTGTTACCTACTGAAAAATACAATTATAAACCACATTTGTTCTTTTCCTTGTGATATTGGCATTCTAAAGATAAGCAGGATGTTTTGGAGATTTATTCGTGATAGAAATATCTCTTCGAATTGAAGCTTATCATTTTGGGTCACAGTAATGCAGATATAATATTAATGTGGTAGAAAAATCAATACTGCGTATTGTATAATATTTATTTTTATTACATTATGAAATAAACTGAAATTGCCACAGATAGAATACTTTCTACTCTTTGTATATTTTATGTTTTACCACTTTCTACTTCTACCGTATTCACACTTATTAGTAGGTATCACAATATACTCACGAATCTCCGAAAACATTGTCCAAGTTTCCTTAGATCATTTTCGCAGTCTCTCAAGGCTGGGAGGAATTCCTCTGCATGGAACCGACATATTCGTTCAATGTTCGCAAATATGTCCGTCTTCGACCCTCTAAGTGTCATTGGTAAATCTTCTCGAGACATTTCTGGGATGTAATCTTCGACCACATGCCTTAGTCGCTCGACGTACACATTTTCGGTATGTAGCAACTCATTCACGCGTTCAGTCATCCGCCTAGTAAAGATAGATATACGTTTTATCATTCGAAGAAAACATTAGCAATACAACAGATAATACAATATACTATACTAGCGATACTATCATTTTATCGATTAGGTAAAGTATAGCGACCGAACATAAGTAATGGAGTTAAACATCCCTTTTGGATTATACTACATGGTTTAATTAATACCTTAGAAATTAACTTTCTCAATAAATGTTTGTCAATTAAAATCTTTTGATCTACGTGCTTTAATATAAAAAATATTTACGGAAAAAGATATATTTTCATACAAATGAAACTTGTGTAAAATCACGTCAGATGTAATTTGTAAACAACCTTGGCATACAAAACGTATCACATACGCTTTCATTAAAAATAGATACGCAATTTACCTAGTTACTGTTTAACTAATTTTTCGATATCTTTCGCTTGAAATTATTGATTTAGGATTAATTAATATTAATACATATTTGAAGTTATACTTTTCAACGAAACTTATCAATATCAGTATTTCCTGTATCTCCTTGATTGTAACGCGAACAGCACGTACGAGGTATTGATAAAAAAAAATTCTGAGTAATTATTATTATAGTTACTTATTTATAAGCTGCTTAGTGCTTACATTGTTAACGTATGAGTTATGACGATTACATATTTTATTACTTATATCTATCCCTAACCACATCTCATATTATTATGTATACTCTCATATTGTGTAAAATAATATGTTTATTTAATAATCTTGTTTTTTCAACTATTTCAAGCATAAGATATGCTGATTAAAAATATAACGTTATTCAGGCCTCAGATTACATAGCCTCTGCATAATATCTATACAAATGCTAAAAAAGAGAAGAGTTTGTTTGTTTGGTTGGTTGAATGCGCTAATCTCAGGAACTACTATATCCGATTTGAAAAGTTATTTCAGTGTACATTAAACTACACATACATACTCTATTAAACGAGGAAAGCTATGGGCCATATATCATCACGGTAAGTCCAATAATTGCGGAGCTATGCGTGTAAAACCGCGGGGCACAGCTAGTGTAGGTTCAAATTCTATGCTGATTTCTTGTAAAAATAGTAACTCGTAGAAAAATATTACAATACATACCTACTGATATATCAGCTATATTTAGTCCTAAGAGAAAACGTTTCGTTCTGTATATTAGCCAAAACAATAATAATACGTTGATTACGTGTGAAGTGAGATCAGAGAAATGACACAAGCAAAGAAAATATAAACAATGCACTACAATAGGTTTTACTGTAAAAGTTCTATATTCTTATGCAATTCCTAGTGTCGCCTATGTGGGAGTACTCCTAACCTTAAGTCACCTTTAATAATTGTAACTGGAGCAGAAGTAATAAACCGCTAAGGACTTACCGATTAACATATCAGATCAATTTGCTGTGTATTAATGTTTGAATAAACACAAATATTAATAAATGACCTAGAAAAAATACAATTTTTTAATTATTTTTTTTGAAAATTTACCTACACAACGCCAAAGATGTTTATGTATGTATTTGCATCATTATTTAACCTAGTTTGAAAATATTTTTAATCACTGTGAGCTGTAAATAATGTCGAACTACTTGTATATGCAACTAGGAATGTAATAAGTCACGTCATACGTAATATGCAGTCATAACAAAGAGAATACCTTACTATGTACTAGTTGGGAATACTACTACTACTAAGTAATACTAGTAATGGTAATACTAGTAGGTACAAAAGTCTGTGTACACATAAGACTTTTGTACACAGTTCCTACCTATTTCTAAGAAAATAGATTTGTTTACAAAATTATTGTTGTTCGATGTTTTATTTTTAGATACTGGAATAAATATAAAGCAGAAACTGTGTAACTTCAAACAATACAGTGAATAAACAATCGGTTTAAAAATATTCAGACCTTGAGATTTTACGTGTTATTTCAAAGAACTTCTTAGTTTGCAAGTTGAACTCGGTTTGATGTTCATTTTTTGTCTACAGTGACATCAAAATGAAACGTGTGATTTTTTTTTTGTGTACCTAAATTGTAATAACTACACGCCGTAAATTAAATTGCCAAATCTAATCTGATACAAATTACTGTTTATTTTTGACTCTACAAATGAGAGTATTTACGGATGAATTTTTTGAAGAGAAACTTTTTTATGCGCGTTGAGAATAAAATTTCGTCACGTCATGGAGTAAGACGACGGTTTTGATATCTTTGAATCTTGCCAAAGAAGTTTCATTTCTGACATGTGTGCTCGAAACTCTTTTTTTTATTTATACAATGTAGTAGGTATTCTACCATCATTGTAAATAATGCACAGGGGGATATTCGTCCATTTGTAAAACTAGAATGCTTCATAAACAACCTAGACACGTTTAGGAATTTGTAAATATTATACAAACCTCGTCAGAAACAATTCAACAATAACAATATTATGTTCACATTCAATTAGAATTTAGTCATCACAACCCACGTTGCGTTTTTTGTTCCAACCAACTATGAATATACCTATTGATATTTCGTTGTACCAACCAAGGCAGAGGAACTTAAATCCATATATTTAAACTTATATTATACTAGCGACCCGCCCCGGCTTCGCACGGGTGCAATGCTGATACTAAATAGACTACCTACAGAAAAACTGTGAACGTTGTATATAAAAACATAAATATATAGCCGGGCGGCCGGCCGGTACCGCCGCAAACGCTACGTCCCGCAATTTTTAAATCTGTAATATCTTCGAAAATATTCATTTAAATCATACGGTGTAAAGGGCCATATAGATCTATATTAAATGAACAATGTATTCAAGGTATTTAATTGGTTAAGGATTAATGCTGTATTGGTTAAAATCGCTTCGAAAATTAGCCATTATTTGTCGTAAAAAGTAAATGACAAAAAAAAGTTATTGTGGGTTATCCATAAGAGATAGACATATACCATCGCGGACTTTTCTGTAGACCTTTTCAATGTGTTTAATACTTAGTACATTATTTTGATAAAACTCGTAGGGTTCAGCCTGCGTTTGCAATGTAAGCGGAAAAAATGTAATTTTTTACGACATCACATTAGAAACCTCATAAATAACAGTACTTCTCCACTATTTAATGGATGTTATTATACATATAAACCTTCCTCTTGAATCACTCTATCTATTAAAAAAAACCGCATCAAAATCCGTTGCGTAGTTTCAAAGATTTAAGCGTACAAAGGGACATAGGGATATAGGGACATAGGGACATAGGGACAGAGAAATCGACTTTGTTTTATACTATGTAGTGAAGCTTCAGAATCGTCATAATATTACAAAGAACTGAACAGCAGCAGCATTTTAGCACAGGTCGGGAAAAGATATTAGTTTTAAGGGACTTAAGTGTAGTTTAGCTTACAGCATTCAAAATTTATTCTTCCTAACATAACAATTAACAAGTCAAAAATCAAAGTCTAATTATTCTAATACTATTGAAAATAAAAGTAATGAGGATGTATTAAATAGTAACAGCAGTAAAAAAGTGGACAATCCAAAATTTACTTTCTTTTTTTCACACGTGAAGTTGAAAGGTTGATTTGGAATAAATTATATTAAGAGTAAACCTCCTTTTAATTATAAAAAATTAAAAGATAAAGCTGTTTTCCATAAAAGACAAAATAAATTTATTGCGAATGTTTTTTTTTATTAGGTACATTATCTAAAAACGATCGTGAACTAAAATAACTTACCATGAATTTAAAATCAGTAATTAATAAATATCACCCTTTTGTTTCGAATATACCTAATCATTCATTTGCTTATAGGCTTAGTTTCGATTAACTAAGCTTTAGGTATCTATACTAATATTATAAAGCTGAAGAGTTTGTTTGTTTGTTTGTTTGTTTGAACGCGCTAATCTCAAGAACTACTGGTCCGATTTGAAAAATTCTTTCGGTGTTTGATAGCCCATTTATCGAGGAAGGCTATATATCATCACGCTAAGACCAACAGAAGCAGAGCCACGCGGGTGATACCGCGGAGCGCCGCTAGTAACTAGATATAATAGAAATACAATATTTGTCATATCCTGAAACCCGTTGTCTTGATTGCATATTTAAAATAAACGTAACTATAACGTGTTATAACTGTGCGTATTTATTTTTCATGACAACTACCGTAAAACAATAAAAAACTAATAACAATTGTTTAATTTTTTTAAGTTAGTTGTATCAAAAAAAAAAACATTAAAACGTAATTTTCTACGGCAATGTTCGCACTAGATTTTCACATTCGAATGGCAATTTCATGCATTAACTTCCTCAAGTTAAAATGAATTTATGTTAATATAGCTACCTAAATAGTTAAATACACAGCAAATTTCCTCAAACTACGCAAAATTTTGAGGCCTATCAATCTGAGTGTACATGAATATTAAATCATAACTCGGAATCTAACTGTTCGTCAAATACATAGAGGCAAACATCACTATGTTAACTACCTGCCTGCCTCGGACCATATGAATAAACATCAAGGTGAAACCTCATACTAGGCCAGTGGAAATTAACATTAAATTCGCAAAGCACGATGTAGTT
>CAJQZM010041453.1:26619-83699 GCA_907164665.1 Colias nastes | reverse complement strand
AAAGCTCTGTTTGTAAGTACTGATTATAGGCGTGTTCAAGTTTGTTAATTTATTTACTGATTTTTAAGATCAAGTTACTTTATTTCAAAGAATATTTATGATCAAAGGACATTGCACAATGTATTGAATTAAGTTGTCGATGAATGGTGGAAATATAGGCAGTTTTGTTAATGCAATTTATTACTGACTGACACAAAATTACGTGTATGTTAAAAAGTTTAAAAAGTGACATTTAGGAATTAATTATATGGATATTTAGAGTCTCTATTGAGAAAAGAGAGAAATAGGTTGTTGTTTCCGGACATAATAAATAGAATAAGTTATGTTGTTAATAATTCAAAAATAATAAGAAATAAGAATAGAAATAATGTTTTATTTATAAAAAAAAAACTTAAAAAGTGCTTCTCCTCAAAACAAAAAATAATAACAAATTCCTTTTAGAAAATTATCAGAAAATCAACATTAACAGCTTTCAGAACAATATAAAAAAATTAAAAAACAAAAGTGGCTCATGTGCCTAATTTACAACTTTCGGTACAATTTTCACCTTCTTATTTTTAATGCCAGTTCTGCTGACCTTTTCTTTGTCTTCCATTTTTCTTTTCTCGACCCTTTTTTCCGGGGACTCCACAGCCATAACAACTTCGCGATATTCATTTATATCATTATTCACATTTTTTTCTATAGGATTGTCGACGTATCGAGCTATATTCGAGGCATTTTGTAAGGAAATCTTTTCCATGGGATTTAGGGCATCAGAAATGGGATCTGGGACACTCTCCTGGGAGGCGAAACTTTCGGCTAATAGTCTATCGACTATTTTATCCTCGGTAGTGTGGAAGAAGTTGGACATCACTATTTTTAACTGATCCGCCATTATTTTCTGCGTTGTTGTTAGACTGGAAAGGGATTTTAATATTGTGAAAAGAGGTTATTAAAATGAACTATACTTCATTTATTTATTTTTTTGTAAAATCGTCCTAATCATATATTTGATCAAAAAAAGTGAACTAAAACTTTTGATTAAGCAAAAAAAAATGTTTTGATAGAATCAAAACAAGTTTATATTAATTTGATTTTTCAAATCAAAACATGTTTATTGTGCAATTTGATTTATTTAGGGTTCTTTTTTCTAGTTATCTACTCCAGTACTCTTTACTAGAAAAAAATATGCAATACTGACTAAAATATACATTCTTATGATAAAAATATATTCACTTACTTGGATTGTGGATCTTGTTGGATGATTTTATTGGAATAAAGCAACTTCATGAGTTTAGCAGCATTGGACTCGGATATATCGAATTTGTCTATCAAGTCCCGAGCTTCAATGGTTTGGACTTCCGAACATAGCTCCAATGTTCGTCGGAAAATGCATAAGCACTGTAAATAAATAAGGTGTTTAAAGTTGGATAAGTAATAATACAAATGGAATAATGACATAAATAAGGCCTAAGTTTTTTGTATAGGAAAATGCGGACATGTCGCTAAATAGCAATTTCTTCCAGGCAACCAATTACAAGATTTAAAAACAAAATGAGGGCAAGGCAAGGCGGAAATGAAAATAAAAATTCATCATTAATTTCTAGCATAAAAATTTAGAATCTTTTAATGACACTTATAAAACAAACGCTACAAGAAAATAATAAAAAAATATATGTATATAAAAAAAAACCATAATTACCTCCCGTTTCCTCATACTCAAGGAAACCAAGTTAGTATCAGTGGGAGTACGAGTTGGATCAACATCATAACATTTGGTACAGCAGTGTTGCGTCACTCGAGATACTAAGTGACGAACTATACCAAAACAAGCCGCGTGTTGCTGGAGCTTACAGTAGCTATAATTTCATTTATGTAAACATAATAACATTACAGTACGATTCAAACTTAATGGCGGCTCGAAACATCGGACGATCGGATGCGCAGAAAACAATTTTAGATATTACTGAAACTTTAAGGGTGGCTAAGGATCGGATTCCGCCCTCATGCATTCGCAGCTAACTCCGAACCGCCATTAAGTTTGAATCGAACTGTACACCTTATTTATCGCTACTAAGCGATTTGTACCAGCAATCAAAAGGATTTTTTTTTAAATTTATTTACTAGAATTTACTTTAACGAAAAAGTAACGAAAAGTCAAATTCTGAAACTGATTTATAGAATGTAATAGGCACAATTAAGTCTGTAGTAGGTATAAAAGTTCTAAAACCTTTTTTAACTGAGTGTTAAAATTCAAATTCTTAAATGACATGAACACTTAAAAATATTTTAATGCTCAATTTGAGCTAGCGCGCAAGAGCAACTTTGTCTCCGCAACTATTTTGTCTCTCCCACCTATGGGCTAGTATGAAAGTGCGCGCACGTAGCGACGCAACTCCCCATACAATTGATGGGAGAGACAAAATAGTTGCGGAGACAAAAGTTGCTCTTGCGCGCTAGCCCTTTAACGCCGTTAGTACACCGACGCATTCACGTGCGGCAGCGAAACAACGAAAAATCTGTCAGTAGTATGGCAGGTTTTCGCATATGATATGTCTCACTCTAGCACATAGATAGATGAAATAGTTGCGTCCTTGTCAGTATTGTTTCGCAAGGAACTGCGAAATGGCCATTACACAGACGCATTGCGAAAAAGTTGCGAAAACATTGCTGTTTACTAAGGTTCCGCAGATATTTCGCTACGCAGTAGTTTCGCAGAGATTCGCTACCGCACGCGAATGCGTCGGTGTACTAACGGCGTAAGTCTAGAATCTTCCCGTTCGTGACGCTATTTAAAATTCAATGCAGGTACAGTTTAGATTACATTTTAATGAATTTTTACTTGCTATTTTAAAGCAGCTTTTTTCATCACACAACTGTTTTATTTTTTAATCATACTATTTACTTATTGCTTCTATTTATGAATCTAGTACTTACTGACAAGTTAGCAATTCAGATTGGGTATAGGTGTTATATGGCCCATACTTGTTGCAGGGACAACATAAACGGACTTCAGACCCCGGTGTGGACATTTGAACTGAACCTAGAGGAAATATTAATAAGAGTAATCAAAATACAGGCTGTCCTAGTTTCAAATAATTTCATTTCATTTCAAATCATTTATTTATTTCTCCTCACAATTCCCAATTACATAAATCAATCTACATGCATACAAAATTATCAAACAATAGTTTGGAGTCTAAAATCTAAATGTCACATGTTTGTACCTAACCCACAAATTGACCAATAAATGTTTTTTTTTTTGTAGATATATAATTTATGTGTATGAAAAATCTCTACATAGTATATTATATGTCTATTGTCTGTTTTAATGGATAGAATAGTTCTTGAAGGAAGGTTTTTAGTATATAATTTACTAAGTTGAAAACTAATATAACAAATTAACAATCTACCATTTGTTTTGTACATTAAATAATAAAGTAGTTAAGTACTCAAATTTTGATTTTACATTTCAAATAAATGTAATGTTTGTTTACATACCTGATAGTTCCATATCATTACTTAGCACTGGTGGATTCTGTGTTGGCTAAAAGTGAAAAATTAATGTAGTTTCAAAATAATGAAAAAAAACCGCTTAAACTTATGAAATTATCATGTCGGTTACATACAAATATACAGGTGAAGCTAATAAAAGCGTGTTAAATCTGCCAAAATTATTAATAACTAGCTGCGCTCCGCGGTTTTACCCGCAGTGCTTCGCTCCTGTTGGTCTTAACGAGGTGATATAATATAGCCTATAGCCTTCCTCGATAAATGGGCTATCTAACATCGAAAGAATTTTTCAAATCGGACCAGTAGTTCTTGAGTTCAAACAAACAAACGAACAAACTCTTCAGCTTTATAATATTAGTATAGATTACGCGTAATATTAATAAAAAATCTTACATTTGCCTCATGGCTGGCCCTCATGGGTTCCTTAAAGAAGGAATGAGCCACAATTTTATGGTATGGCGTTTCCACCCAACCAAGTTTGAGTTTCTCGTGAATTGTTGGCTCCAAGTGGTCTTCTTCATCCGTACTCACGAAACCTGGCGCTTGGTAGTCCGCTGGTGCGTCTTTGTTTACCAATTTAACGGGTTTTTAATAAGATTTTTTAAATATTTAGTTTAGAATAAAAAAAAAATAGTTTAAAATTTCGATTTAATTTAAATTTCGTAACATTCCGTATCAATGCAACAATTATGTGAAATATTAATAAGAACGTAAAATATTCGCATAATCACAAAATTAATTTCAGCTTGATGAAAGAATAGCTATAATACAAATAAAAGTTAAACATAGAATGTAGTTACTTACCTAATAAAAGTTATAAATACTTACTTTCATTGTAATAAAGGCGCAAGCTAACATCATTAGACCTCGAAAACTGTGTTGCGCTTGATTGCATGATGACCACACAAGTTCTAATTAACTGGATAGTTTTCTCTCTAACATTATCGAAAGAATACTGCGTTGTGTGTTTGGTACTGTCCCGGTTTTTAGAGTGAACGTTCATGGTCACCCCATCAGAGTTGTAGGTATACTCGAAAATATGATATTCCACCAAATTCTCCAATTTACACTCGTCTTCGTAAAAACATAAAGCTAATTGGTGAAGCTGGAAGGAATTGAGTTGTTTACACTTTCAACAAAAACGAAGAGAATAAAAATTAATAATTTACTATAAATTCTCATAAAGATATGTCTATATCATTAACTAGCTGCGCTCCGCGGTTTCACCCGCGTGGCTCCGCTCCTGTTGGTTTTAGCGAGATGATATATAGCCTACTAGCTTTCTGCCCGCGGCTTCACCCGCGTTTTCAAAGAAAACCCCGCATAAGTCCCGTTCCCGTGGGATTTCCGGGATAAAACCTATCCTATGTGTTAATCCAAGTTACCCTCTATATGTGTGCTAAATTTCATTGTGATCGGTTCAGTAGTATTTGCGTGAAAAAAAAAACAAACATACACATACACATCCATCCTCACAAACTTTAAACTAACAAACTCTTCAGCTTTATAATATTAGTATAGATTATTAGAATTAGAATCTTACATATTTCTTATCAAAAGCATCGAAGGCTTGTATTAAAGCCGTACTTAGAAACTGGCCCCACTCGTCTTTACATTTCTTCTTCAAAATTCTTAATTTAATACCTCCAAAAGTTTCTATCATATAACAATCATCGGGGAGAACATTTTTCAAAAACGTTATGGTGCTAACAGCAACGACTGTCAGTTGTTTCATAAATGTAACAGAACTTGTGTAATTCTCTGTCGCTTGCTTTGGAAAAATTCGAACCCATTCAGCAACTGCCTAAAATTATCACAAAATATGTAATACAAAAATTATACAAGTTATATAAATACAAGAATATTTTTTACATAATTATACCTGGGAGGTGGGCACCGCAGTTGTCGTCATTTTAGGTTCAATTAACTTGTCCCTTTTTATGGCGCCAGCTAATTATAAATATTAACAATTGATATTCATAAATGTACCGAATTACCTACTAAAATCAATTAAATTTTTGTTTTACCCGCGTAAACTTTTGTTTCATTTACAGCATTAAAAAAAAAGTTGTATTGACATACATCCAAAACGCGCGAAAAGTAGGGCAGTTCTACACAGTTCATTGAAATATTTTAAAAAAGTTTTAAAAATATATTCATTTATCAAATATATATGTTTAAAAGTAAAATTTTCTCTTTAATTTCACATAAATAAAAAATAAACCATTTCTATATTCATAAAATAATAGTAAAATTTATGGTAAAAAAACTTTTTACTATATTAAATTGAAAAAGGAATTCAATTTCATAATATTATTATTTTTTTGACAATAGAAATAACAAATGACACAACACCATATTCAACACTATTTCTGTAGTTTTGATTATTTTATGTGAAAAGAAATTTTAAAAATATTAACTAGAAATGCTCTGTCCTGAAGGAGCTATACAAAACGAAATTATATCCAAAGAGGAAGAAGAAAAAGTTTGTAAGAAAAGTAAAAAAATTGTTGCTGAAGGCACAGGTAGCTTGGAGCTAAATTCATTTAAAAATCCGAGAAACTGGAAGAAATCTATAACCAATTTCTTTCGTAATCAACTACGGTCCACTAAATCAAATGACGTAAGTACCTTTCCCTTGTGCATTACTTGTTCTTTTTAGAAAGATACAGTACGTGAAATCGGTTTATTATGATACAGGGAGATAGACCTTCTGGCAGTACTGAAAACTTTGAAGATAAAGATGTCGCTCCAGAACAAAAATGGCAGTCACTAGGCAAAGTATTCAGACGTCAAAGTTTTGCTGAACATTGGCAAAAATCACCAAATCCACATGGCGAAAGCTCATCGCAAAATAAACGTTTTGCTGTTAGAAAAGTTATTTCTAGTTATTTTGGAAAATCTCCAAAATCGCCTTCTGTTTCTAACGAAGACCAATCGTAGTGCTTTAGGTATCTTTTGGCAATAAACTACTTTTATAAAATATTGTTTTATATACTTAATTGTCTCCCTAAATAATACTTACGTAGATTCTCAATCCACACGTTCCGTTTGGAGTCAGCTTAATAGCTTGGTTGCGTCTAGTTGCTCGCTTACCCTTTTCGGCTAAGGTTTAAATCATGTTTAAATATATATTCTATCTTTGTCTAACTCGGAACGGCTTTATCTGCTAGTTTGTTCGCATAAATCGCTTCTACGTCAGCTGTATATATATGTTAAGATATATATATTGTATTCTAATTTCTAAGCTAATATTCCTACTAGATGACCCAGTGGCCTTCGTGTCACCCGTTACTTATTTTTTACTAGCTTTCCACCCGCGGCATCGCCCGCGCAGTCAAAGAAAAACCTGCATAATTTCCGTTCCCGTGGGATTTCCGGGATAAAACCTATCCTATGTCCTTTCTCGGGTATCAAAATATCACCATACCAAATTTCATGAAAATTGGTTCAGCAGTTTGGGCGTGATTGAGTAACAGACAGACAGACAGACAGAGTTACTTTCGCATTTATAATATTAGTATGGATGTTTCTTACCGTTTATACCATCTTTGTACTACATCAAACAAAAAATCATCTTTAATAGCCTAGCCATTCTCGAGTTTCAGCGAGATTAATGAAGGTTATGTTGTATATTAGAATGGATAAAAATTATAAATTGAATAGAACAAAAATTTCTTTAAATAAAAGTATAAATTGGTACAGTACTCCCAAACTGATAATGCGCATAGAAAAATTCGTCACTGTCCGGCATCTGTCATATTCCCCGAGCCTCCGAAGAAGATATGTATATAGAGTGGTTAAATGTATTTTCTTCGTGCATAGTTTATTATAATTATGAGTTTTATTGTGATTTTATGGAAAAAGAGAAGTAACGAAATTTGTTTCGATAATTAAATGTAAATTAATAGCGAGGATAAGCCACACGATTGCGAATATATATTTGTTGTATTGATTTACTTGGAAAATTCTATACTTAGAACTATTAAAGTATCTTACTGAAGCTGGCGTAATGATGGATGTATGAATTAAAATAAGACAAAGTTTATATTAAAAAAAAATGATTTTCAAACACTGGTTTACATTTAAAATTGTGAAATCTAATCATTAAAATCTCAGTCCAAAGGATTTACAGAATCAGGGATTATCTCTATTTCTGATATCGTAGAATGATCAGAACTTTCATTATACTCATTCACAGACTCATTTTACCGGAAAATTCAACTTTTAAACAAAACTAAGAAGGGTGTGTAACAGCAACTCTATATAATTCCATACTGAGATAATACGTGTGGTCACCACCTATAAAGTATATATATAAAGACGACTGACGGATTTTTGAATTTTTTGACTGACAGGCTACCGTCACCTACCACCCGAATTGTTTTCTATTGTGTATGACTCTGAATTTACTCCTATTTCTTTCGAACAAGGTGCAAGATGCAAGTGCATTGTTTAGGGCACTTACGATTCAACGATTCGGGGTGATTCGGGTGTTTCTGGAAATACGATAATTAGCGAAGATCTGCATGCGCATTATTAATTTTGGAGTATTGTAAATTAAATGGAATATTGAAAATTAATTAAACCGCTACCCAAATTATTATTATTCAAGATTGCCCCATTATTTAATATTTCTTTAATAATAAAATTTCCCCATAATTTTACATTTTTTTTATTTTTAGATAATTCGATTCCCGGTCGATGCAAATGAATTTTCGAAAATCTTTGAATACAGTTCTTTTTAAAAATAAAGGAATGTTTCCTTTCAGCAAAATTTGCTATCTTCAGTATATCAAGTACCTACTTTCCCTCCGGCCCATCGAAAATTTCCACACTGTAGAACACAAGAACGTATTTCATATCACGATTTTTTTCTTTTGTATTCAGAATATTCATTATAAATTTTGAGATTTTACTTAACTATATACATAAATTTAAAAAATTTACCACGTTTCAATAAATTATATATTATATTTTGGAATTTCAATAAAACTTTTTTTCTTTTATTGTTTGCGAACGCGTTTTATTTTAAGTTGAACGAATTTAATTCAATTCGTTAGCTGTCACGTAATGACAGCTGAAATGTGACAGTACAAAAAAAACGAAAGTTGCGTGACATTTCCGCAGCCTATCTGGGGACTGGGAATGAAATTAATTTTTGGCTTTCTTTGTAAAATACTATTTAGTTTCAGCTTTTTTATTTAACTATCATAATGAACTACTGGATTTAAAATTTACTACACGCCTCACTTTATTTTCTTATGTTATTGTGGACATCGCGTGAATACGCCCTTGAAAAAAAGGTTTACAAAAAGTCTAAAGTCAGCATAGCAACAACACTCCGATACGTTTTACTACTATTTTAAGGAATACAGTGTGTTGGACACTGCATGGTTGCCTTCTATGAGGTAAGGGTTAAAATACATCACAATAATGATCTATAATTCTTTGTACAAAATTACCGTAATCGTATTTGCCAATACCTTTGTGTACCTACATGTTCCTCTAAATATATATGTATACATAAAATTTACATTGTAGTATGTTCGAGTGTGTACATTTGCAGTTTGAGTACAATGTTTGAGTATTGTTCAAACTGCCATTTTTACGATGTAACTTTATTATGAAACCAATAAATTAAAAAAGGAGCATTTACAAATATAGGTAATTAATATATAAAAGGAAAATCTTTATTTGTGGGCTTATCAATAAACTCGGCGTATTTACCTTTTATGGTGCATTCATATTTAAATTTAATGCTGTTATAATGAAACTATACCATTTTAGAACCTATATAAATTATTTATGCATTTTTAAGCACATGTAAGTGTTAAATTCATTTCAAACAAAGTTTTTATTTTGGTCTTGTAAATACTAATGTGTTTGTAATGATTTACTTTTGTCGTAATTGATTTTCTATTGTTAATTAATTGTGAGTTTATTACACAATTGACCTTTAATAATTAATTGAAGGTGTATAAACTCAAAATATGGTAAAAACAACAGAATTGTTAGTATACTTAGCTACTAAGACATGTGAATTGTCTTGTAGAGAAAAGATTTTTCTTTAAAGGTGATCAGTGTTAAGTGCCCTGCTAGCACAAACCTTTTTTCCAAATTCAAAAGAAGCAGTTATATTATAAATTTAAAATTACTTTATTTAATTATTTTAATACTCCCAACTTTTTTATCTATGTGAAGTGATAGATATTAGTAAAATATTATAATTTAAATCATTGCTATGTTAACCTTAAAGGTTAGCTTGCTGTGAGGAAGAGATTTAAACTTTGATTAAAAGTGTAAATCCATTTGAATATTATCAATGATCCTCACCTTATACAGTCAAAGCTCCTTATTCGCGCTTCCTTCATTCGCGGTTTCACTATTCACGGATGGCAAAAATGCGACCTAATTTCTATATTCGCGACCCAAAATTCTTTATTTGCGGATCGAATCGGTACATCGGTACTTACATATATGTGTTTACCTAAATAAAAATCAATCGTTATCCTTAGTAAACACCTGAACTACAACTACGAATTTATAATATCGACTAAAAAACGAGTAAAAAGTGCCAAGCCATTGCCTAAACCTGAAGATAATACCTAATTAAATGGTAATTAATAAATATGTATGGTCAAAAATTTCAATAAAACTGATTTCTTTATGTATTTGGTTCCTTATTTCGTCACCTCGGAACGTATCCCCTATAACCCCATACAAATTACCATTCTATATTCACAGTTTCTCTATTTGCAGCACATTTACGGAACCTATTGCCCACGAATAAAGAGCTTTTACTGTATTATTATAATAATTATAATAGCTATAGGTTTCTGTTAGGATACAGAAACCTAGAGATCTTTGATACAAAAAGCTAGTTTTAAATAATACAGGATAAATAAAAAACTAGGAAATTTTACAGGGCTTTCTAGTCTAAGTATGTATGCTTTGATCCTTATTATCAATGGATTTTGATGATTTTTTTAAACAGACATAGTGGTTCTCATGGAATGTTTTAGTATGTAATTTATTAAGGTGTAAGCAATATATAACAAAGGTGGCAAGCTATAGTTAATAGCCTTTTTTTGGAGGATCTTACATATAATACCCATGACCTAATGTTCTAGTGATATTGATCTTCTACCTATTACACTTAATTGATTTCCATCTCTTTGTCAAATGACTATGCTTCCACAGATTAGATTAAGTGTACAATTTGCACTTAACATATTCAGTTTGTATCTTCTCAGTAGAATATCAGTTGTTAATACAGAATGCCGTAAAGGTATACAAAATAAATATATTTAAAAATAAAGAACAATGTGGAGTTATGGGATTCATTTGGTTAATTACTACATTATTTTAATTTCAGATGAGTGCTAAGGGTGCATCGAGATATAAGAATAAAATACAAAGACTAATCTTCTGATAACTAATATAAGTAAGTATCGAATTGGCGCTTCTTTTTTTTATAAATATAAGATGATAACACGGAGATGGTTCCATCCTTCTTTGAATGGCGTGGATGCAGAAAAACTACTCTTAGATCGCGGTCGGGATGGCTATTTTCTTGCTAGACCAAGCACAAGCAATAAAGGTGACTTCACATTATCTGTAAGAAGGGGCACAGAGGTAACTCATATAAAAATACAAAATAATGGCGAGTTTCTTGATCTATATGGTGGAGAAAAGTTTGCCACTTTATCAGAGCTTGTTCAATACTACATGGATAATCAGGGCCAATTGCGAGAAAAGAACGGAAGTATAATACGGTTAAAAACGCCACTGAACTGCGCAGATCCCACAACCGAGAGATGGTATCACGGACAGCTTACCGCCAAGGAGGCAGAGAGAATGATGTTAGAAAACGGTAGAAGTGGCTCATTTTTAGTGAGGGAATCGCAAAGGCAACCAGGTGATTTCGTGCTCTCAGTGCGTACAAGAGACCGGGTTACGCACGTCATCATTCGACGATCCGACAATAAATATGACGTGGGCGGAGGACAACAATTTGACGATCTTGTCAGCCTTATCGAACACTACCGCAGCTACCCTTTGGTTGAAACCACAGGCGACGTGCTGAGACTCATTCAACCGTTCAATGCCACTCGCATACAAGTTCAACACTTCCACACGCGCGTGAAACAGTTACAGAAAGAAAACGAGGGTCCAATAGAAAGTATGGCTTATAAACAAGGCTTTTGGGAAGAATTTGAAACCTTACAAATGATGGAAAACCTGCAGTTATTCGATAGAATGGAGGGCTCGAAACCTGAGAATATTAGAAAAAATAGATACAAAAATATAATTCCATTTGATCACACTAGAGTTATTTTAAAAGATATTCCTCCAGATGCACCGCCAGGTGCAGATTACATCAACGCTAATTATATTCGATCCGATTTTGTCGACACTTCAGCAGACTCGCACGATACCAATGGTACCTATGAGAATACACATCACGGATCATCAAAAAATAAAGACAAATCTTCACCTGTTCATACACCTGTCATAATCACTGAAGAAACTCCTAGCGAGACTGGAAAAATAAATGGAACTTATAAAATTACGAAAATGGAACCGGCGATTCTCCGTTCAACACAAAATATTATAAATGCATTAGGTTCAAAGAAAGTTCAGAGAAACATTGTAAATGGCGATCCAGAGAATGTCTACAGTAAATTGTACATTGCCACCCAAGGCTGTCTCTCCACTACGATTTATCAGTTTTGGTCCATGATATGGCAAGAAGATGTACGCATCATAATTATGACAACGAAAGAAATTGAGCGTGGAAAAGTGAAATGTGAACGCTATTGGCCTGAGCTTAATAAAACAGAGGTCATTAAAAAGTACACTATTTATAACGAATCCGAATCCTCCACCCAGGATTATACGCTCCGACGATTCGTGGTCACCAAAAAAGACGAACCGGATGTTAAGCGAACAATTTATCATTTTCATTTCACTGCTTGGCCAGATCACGGGGTGCCCTCGGAGCCCGGTCGCGTCCTGAACATATTGCTGGATGTGAACTTTAGATTGCAGCAGATAATGACGGGAGAGGAGCCTCCCGAGCAGGCCGTAGTGTGCGTGCACTGTTCTGCCGGTATCGGTCGCACCGGAACTTTCATCGTCATCGACATGATTTTGGACCAAATTAGGAAAGAAGGGTTCGACTGTGAAATAGACGTTCACCGTACCGTGCAGATGGTGAGAGACCAGCGTTCGGGCATGGTACAAAACGAAGCTCAGTACAAATTTATATATATGGCCTTGTTAGAGTTTATCGAAACTGAAAAGCAACGAGTGGGCATGGTAGCCCCCGAGCCGGCGCCCGACTCGCCGCGCATTTGATGCCGACAGATGCCTAGAGTAGGTGATGTAAGGAAATCCGCTATTAAAAGCTTTATAAATAGAAAATATTATAAGATCTTAGAACATAAAGGTCCAAGGCGCTAATAAAACAAATGACTAGACTTTACTTTTGAATCTTTTCTAGTGATACATTGTTTTAGATTTACTTAATTAGTATGCAATAAAAAGGTGGATGTATCATTTATTTATCAATGTTATAATATATAAGTTATAGACGTATATGTTTAACGTGTCTATATGTCAACAATTATTTGTTAAAATTGAAAACGAAAGTTATAAAATACTATTCTATGGGCTTTTTCTTAAGTAATGAGGCACTGAGTAGTTGATATAGCTTTATATAAAAGTAGCCCATTTCGAAATATTTTATTTTCGTCTGAGAGTATAAATAAGTGTTGAATGCATATTAAAATGTGCATTTTTTTTCATAATTTATGCGGTAGAAGAAATATTTAGTATAGTATGGGAAAATAAAATAACTAATTGTTGGTGATTGACTATATTGAAAAAAAATACATATTATTAACATAGGAATGGAGACCTGACATTGTTTCAAATTATTGCTTTAAAGTAATACAAAATGAAGTCTGGAGATTGGCTTCAAAGTGATCTCGAATTGGTTCTTGAATTGGACAAAGTATATTTCCTTTCAGTTTAAAGATTTTAAATGGCAAATTTTGTAGGGTTATGAAATCATAATCAGTGTGTTTTGGAAGTAAATAATGATGTGGAAAATTGCCTCATCCCATCTTACAAATGAACATAATATAAAGTAGTTAAGATAAAGCTTGTATAGGTGCGAAAAAATATTTTTTTAACAATTAGTATCTGTAGCATTTTTTGGGTGAGGCAAAATATGTGTGTCTGACAAAAATACCTCAAAATTACGAATATATATATTAATTTATTTAACTTTTATGCTTTGGTTAACTCACAAATGAATTTTTATCCCTTTGATAATATTGTTTATTCTATCAGCTGATGATTTGCTATATTATTAATATTTTCATATTTCTTATCTATATTATATGTAATAAATGAGGTGCTTTTATGTGAAGTAACACCCTATATCATGGGTGGAGGTGCGCAATATTTTTAGGAATATTTTTTATTTCTATTTGTAGTTGGTATCATGCATATTATTTGTCTTTTGAATAGTGATTGTTTCATATTCAATGAATTTAATTGGTGTTAAAAATTAAAACATGTTTCCTTTATTTTATATTGGGACATGGTTTAGTGAATCTTTAATGAAATTAAAGTGCAAAGTACACACAAAAAATTTAATTTGATATTTTGAGATCTCCTAAATATTCACTATTTAGAAGACAATTATTTTACGTTGTTGGCATTTTTTATTTATAATGTATTCCAATATTACAGCTGAGCTTAAGAATTTTACATAAAAATTAATAGAAAAACAAATTTTGTTATCCGCAAAAGATATATATGTTGTGTTATATAATATATGTAATAATGAATAAAATGTGATATTGTATTAACTGCATTGTTTTATTTCAAACATATCTCATAAAAAATATTCAGGTTAAAATTGAAATAAAAAACAATTATTTATACAATAATTTATTGCTTAGAGATCATAGAAATAGAACATAATATATTTTAATTAAATTAACCCTAAAAATGTTATTATTAAAAATCCCTTCAAAAGGTAGGCAGTTGAATATTATGATTTTGTTAAATGTTAAAACTTTATTTAAAATGTTAATATTAGAAATTGTTGAATACAATGAGAAAAAACAATACCCACATATTTTATTAAAAGTTGACTGATATTGAATTACTATGAATTGTTTTATTAAATTTTTAATAATGAAGTATTATTTTTACATTACACACAATGTTAAATAACAACTACTGAACACTATAAAGTATAAAATATTATTAAATGGCATTTGTCTGTACATTTGCCTTCCTGAGTTTTAACTTTAAATGCCATGTGAGATGATTTGTACCTAATGTATACATCTTATACACAGGTAATTGTTCTGCATAAACTGTAAAACAATGAAAACAATTATCTTTGATTGCTTAAACACATGTAAACTGATTGATCATTGTTTTAATATGTGAGTATGTGGCTGATATATAAACAACCTCTTTTTATGGATAATTATCCATTTTTAATTGCATTTTGTTTATTCAAAACAACTTGTAAGATTTAACCAAATCTTGAGTGACTTCTATAATTAGGTACACATCATCTCTTACAAACTACACCTTATTTATCAATTTATTATATTTTTATAACAATTATTTATCTTTAATCATCATTGTTGACTTGAATCTCTTCAAATCCTTCTGCTTCATTCACTAGAGCCCTCTCCAAAATGACTCTACCTTCCTTGTATCTGTAAACATAACATAACGTCATTATTAAGCTTATAAGTATGACCTAATTTTACTGTAAATCTATACTTAATATTATAAAGCTGAATAGTTTGTTTGCTTGAACGCGCTAATCTAAGGAACTACTGGTCCGATTTGAAAAATTATTTTGGTGTTAAATAGCCCGTTTAATGAGGAAGGCTATAGGCTATATATCATTACGCTAAGATCAACAGGAGCGGAGACGACCGCGTGCATCCGCATGCAACTGCGAAACGCAGCTAGTAGATAATAAAAGGTAGTACCTACCTCTGATTCTCTTCAGTAGCAAACTCATATACCCATCCAAGTTTAGTGCAGCAGTTCTTGCAGGACACATCACGTACCATGTGTCTCCCAGTGAGCATCACGCGATCTTGCACCTCAGAGTAAACTAGGTTCACCACTTTGTGAAAGAGGAAAGCACGACCTGTGTAAATAAATAATTATATAAATTAGACGTCGATTTTTGTGGATTTTAGTCATTAATCGTATAAGTAAACTTAAAAACTTGCAATTCATTGATTTAAAGCTCTATTGACGTACCTATAACGTATTTAATTTTTAATTCTAATTAGAAACTAATCTCGTCTGCAATGTTATCATACTACTTTTAACTTTTTAAGCATATCTAATAAACAACAGCAATACATTGATAGTAGTATATTATTGGTAAAAATTTAGAATATGGACCGTCGATGGGGGGGCGGGGAGGGGTGGGGGAGGGGAGGGGGGGTCGGGGGGAACTCCTCGGTACCACTCCCCCCCCGCGCAGACCAGTAGTTCCTGAGATATTCAAGGTCAAAGTTTGAGGTTATAATTGGGCCTAAAGTGACAAATAATGGAGGGGAGGATAAAACTTTCCCTTCCCTCCACTCCCAAACTCCCTCCATAACCAAATTGTTGCACTATATTGCTTCTGCTTCTGCTCCAGCGCTGCGGGAAGTGCAGCCCTATCACCCTTGCGTAGCTAAGTACAGGCACCTAGCTCGCCTACGCAGCTTCGGCTGTTTGGTCGCCTTCGGCGACCAGCCTCAGCCGCTTCAGCTCGTACGGTGCCTGCGCTTAGCTACAGCGGGCGAGGGCTGCTCTCCCTCCGCGCTTCCGGATTTTTATATACACTCTAGGGGTAAGAGCGAAAGGACCACGTGGAGTCGGGGTTGACAGATTTGGTTATGTGACTGCTCATCTTTTGTGTAATGGATTTATGTGTGTTACATTACCCATAATTGTATTATTATTATTAGAATTAAATTGACTACTTACATTTACTAACTTAAATTGAATTATAATTAAATGTAATTGAACTGAATTATTAATTAATAGCCGAGCAGCTACATTGCTGATGTGGCTATATGTAAACTAGTGTTTTGTGTAAAGTCTTTATCTTTACTAATTTATTTTTTCTTTATTTAACTTTGTGCGTTGTTATTATCCAATATGTTTATATTTTAGAGGAAATATAATAAAACACAATTATTTTAATGAATTTTAAATATTATTAACCAATTTAACATATTTTAATTTCTTTTATATACAATAATACTAAAATAACTATCTATTTATGTATTTAATAAAGTATTATTGTGATAAAAATATCACTAAAGCTGTATGAGTGAATCCTTTGCTAGTGACAAGCATCTGTCAACGTCAAAATTACGAAAATTAGTACAAAATTAAACAAATTTGTTTATTTTATTATAAAAAAAATACGCGGCTGCGCAAGTTGAAACTTCGTAAAATTACTTCTCAGAGTCTTATCTTATCACTATAAAATCGCCGATATCCAACTCGACGGTCCATATTCTAAATTTTATCCATATTATTTAACAACGTTAAGTAAATTTCCTCAATGACGACTTTCATCTACGTAACAAAGGACGTACCTGTAGCCCCAGTGAATCTAGTGCTTATAAGTTCTGAACGATTCGTTAACACCACATCACAAGCTGCGCAGAGAAATAAACGAGCCCCACCGATGTGGTCCAGAAATATTTTTCCCATGATTATTTTTTAGCCAAAAAATTCTTCACTGCAATATTTCATAAACAAAAATATTTTGATCCAAGTTCTGTCACTACGAACGAAAACAATGACGTATATTTTTTGACGTTGATGACATATCAGCTGAGACTATTTGACATTTGACAGCAGCAAGAAATTGAGAAAAAATTACCAATGTCCCCACCTTAGGGTATTTTACCCTAAATTTAGGACAATTTTACGTGTTTAGGGTATTTTTTAGGGTACAAAATTATTAAGGGCATTTTTCAGGGCAAAAAATATATTATAGGGAATTTTTAGAGAAAGTTTAAAAATCCATGCAAGTTTCGGTGATTGATTGAATACGTGTTTCTGAACGCACCTAACTTGTTGCGATGTTCTCTTCCGCTGGCAAAAGAATCTGTTTTCTTTTTCACACTCGAAGGTTTGTGTACGCGGAAGCGAGATATCGTGTGCGCACAGAGAAAAACCGGTTTATACATGCCGCCATCTTTGCTTTGTACGCGTCGTCGTCGTTCTGTTGTTTTGTTTGACCGAAACAAAAGAAGTTTTATTGTGAAAATATGCCTGTGATTAAGAAAAAATAAAACGTTAAAAAGTAAAGTAAGATGTTTTTATTTATCATAAATACTTAGGGTAAAAAAATCATAAAAGGGCCAAATTTAGGGTAATTTCGCCTAACGTTAGGGTAAAAGGAAAATTCTGAGGTGGCAACACTGAAAATTACAGGACACGACTATGAGGACATTGGGCATTTAATGAAAAAGTCCGCTGAATTTCAATCCTTAACAAATTTAAAATTTTCTATTTTAATGCGTAAAAATTAATAAGACGAATATTAAACGATAGTTCCTGATCGCTACTCATTGATAAAATTCGTAACCAACTGAAACACCTGAAACAATTATCGTTACCATAGCGATAAAATGACAGAAAATACTTTTATTCAAAAAAATAAATAAAGTCCAAGCTTTATATTTTATTTGTAACAGCTCTTTAATTTTAGTTAAAAGGCACAATGGATAATATCAAAGAAGATGCTATCCATCACACAGCTATGAAATTGGCGGAAGAATTAAAAAATCTTTCAATTTATAAATCATTTTATAGTGATGTTCAAGTAAGTTTTGCAATAGCATATGATAATTATTATAAAAAGAAATATATTATTTAATTATAATGCTTTTATTCGTAGAAATTAGTATCATTACCAAATGTGAAAAAGGAAGATTTTAAGCAGACACTACAACAAGCAATGAAAGAAAAAGGCTTGGATACAAAACTAAGGAACACTGTGTTTCATTGGGTTCGGACACAAAATAAACAAAACGTTAGTTCTTACATAAATTAAATTCTTTCATAGTACAGTAGCATTCCATGTACACCTTTTAATTGATTCAGGATGTAGATTTTGATTTTGAACGAAATTCAGTAGGACTTTCTTCAGCCTACATAAGTAACTGGTAAACGCAATTCAAATAAACTCTATATGTTGCTCTACCTATATCTTCGTAATAAATTCCTCAGTATTTACAAAATAAGACTTATACAAATAATTCTTACTATCTTTCTTAAAACCTATAAGTACTTGCTCTGAAAAAATAAACGTTTTTTCTTGAATTCCGCATTAGGAAAATGTATTTTATGGCCAGGTCAGTGTATTTGTAATTTTTTCTAGAAACTAGATCCATTGACGTCCCTATCTAAAGCTAGTGCTCAATGGGAAAAACGGATCCATAAGTCTTTAAACTCCATGTGTTCGGATTTAGAGACGTCGTTAGCTAAAGTGCGGCCGCAGAGCGAACAGGAGGAGCTAACTGAGAAGTGGAACGAGCTTAGTACTTATAACTTAGGTAATTTCAACTTAACTGCTTAGTCTCATGGAATTGTCGGCGAATTTTCAGCACCCATCTAGGTGCTAGAGTACTCATAGGTAAGATGCCTTAGATATGCTATGCCAGTCTATTTTTTAATTAGGTGGTGGTGAGTATAAAAGTAACCGCAGTTCGGTCTAGCCATGGTCTAGCATTTCACTATTTCCGACATAGAACATAGTCAATAATGTCTCTATTTTCAATTTATGCGATCGCGATTCATAAAAGATAATTTTCTCATCAACTATATTTTCCAGATTTATCAAAATACAGACCTGTATATGCGCCCAAAGATTTTTTAGAAGTTTTACTCACGTTATCTGGTTACATTCCATATACGAAAGAGTAAGTATTAAAATAGGATAAAAAATCTAGTAGATACCCATATATTTTACAAATGAAAATATTGTAAACCTTACAGAGACGAACCCAAATGGGAATTTGCTCATCTACCTCTACAAGTTAAAAATTTAGATCAATTGGTAAGTACAATTTTATTCACAGTAAACAGTAAACAGTAAAAATAATAAGCATAGGTAGTTCATCGGACATAAGTCTGCATAAAATAAATTAATTGAATCAATTTTAACTCCTGCTCAATAATCTCCGTAGGTACGTTCCCAAAATATCGATAGAGCTTCTTAGTTCATAGCGTTTTTTTTTTCAATAAATCCATAATTTTTTTAATATTTTCCTCACTAAACATGCCTATTTTATAGCGTAAAATATACATAGAATGGTCGAACGGAGAACCGTTATTGGGCGTAAATGCAAATATGCCTAGTTCAGTGCCAGGTTTTTCAACACTGGAGGCAGAAAGGATTGGTCTGGGTGAAAGAGTCGCTGCATTAGGATATGCTCCAGTTATCCAGGAGTACTTGAAGAAGGGCAGCCCTCAGTGCCTACGAGCTAAGTTGTGGACACAGGTTTTAGGTGCTGAGATTTCGGCTCAGGTAAGATTATGAAATACTAGATTTCCGCCCGCGGCTTCGCCCGCGTTTTCAAAGAAAAACTCGCATAGTTCCCGTTCCCGTGGGATTTCCGGGATAAAACCTATCCTATGTGTTAATCCAAGTTACCCTCTATATGTGTGCTAAATTTCATTGTAATCGGTTCAGTAGTTTTTACGTGAAAGAGTAACAAACATCCATACATCCATACATCCATACTTACAAACTTTCGCCTTTATAATAGTAGTAGGATATTCCAATTTTCTACGATAACTACGAGAAAATAAATGTGAGAGACGTCGGGTATTTATGAGAATTCTAACATAGCAAACCTGCGATTTTAGTGAATTTCACTTTGAATAATCATACAAAGTTCATTCCGGACCCAAAACCCAATAACTTCCTAATTTTGCTTACATTTTAGCAAGTGTCATATTTCAACCGATTGAAAAAGAGCGTATTAGAAGTCGATTTGATGATCGATAAGTTGATTTTCAAAGACGTACAACTGACTGCCTCGAATGACGATCAATATTTTGTTTTCGAAGATTTGTTATATCAGGTAAGAAATTTCATTTCATAGTATTTTACACAAATACTTTAATTTATTTAATAAATTCGCAATAATTAAACTAAAACATGGTGTGCCCATTTTTTACCCTTCTACTTATATTTTATCACTACGACTGAAAATGCTACATAAAAAAATATAATGTAGGGTTGATGGGCTTAAATTTGATTTATTGGGCTTTTCACAATAGCTATAGTTAAGATATATTTTCATTTTATCAAGCTATCGATATTTTCAATGAAAATGAAAATGCAAAAAATATACAGGCCGAATTGAGAATCTCCTCGAATCCTTTTATGAAGTCTGTTAAAAATATCGTTAAGTTTCAAGTTCTATAACGAAATTCGAAAAATTGTGGCTAGGTCACGGTGTTCATTTTCCATGTAATAATGCAATTTCAGGTAATGCTATGTTTCTCTCGTGATTGTGAGGTAATGCAGTATCTAAAGGGATTTATCGGGAATCCCCTCAACGTGACTATAAAGGGGAAACAGACTTCTGCAGACAGTGTTACTGTGTTTCCGCCGAGTGGTATCATACCATTTCATGGCTTTACTATGTATGGTAAGCTTTTATTATAGATTAATTATCACACACATAGAAATATATATGAAATTAAAAATTGGATTTTCTAGAATGTTGCCATGTTTTACCTTATAATATGTCGGACAAGGATTTAAAAAGTTACGATACCGCGTCCTCACTAAATATGATTAGATGTGAAACTTCTTGTACATGCACATTTGAGACCGTTCTTAACAAGGAAAAATAAAATAATGAATAAATAAATAATATAATAATATAATAATATTAATAATTAATGTGCCTAAATTCATTCGTGCTCCCAATTATTATTCTTATTACCAAGTTTTAAATTTTACATCCAAAGCGTTTCGATGGTAATAATTATTATTCGAACTTTAATTTCAGCAACACCGTTTTGTTATTTGTATGATGACCCCATGCAATTATACTTCATATTTCGAGCGTTTTACATACGTTATTGGCATAAACTTCATTATATTTCTACTCATCCACAGGTAAAGATTTGAAACTGTAAAAAGTAGAACGTCTTTTTTTCCGTTTCACAAAACTTATACATATTTTAATTTCTAGGGTATTGTATCGCTATGCTTATTGTACGAAAGATTGTTGGAAGCAAATGAACCTCTGCTATGGATTCATTTTAGGAACATAAATGTAAACCCGTAAGTACAAAATAATTAAAAAAAAAGAGATTTTTATATTCATATTATTTTGAATGATAACTAATATTTATTATGACTTTTGTTTCTTACAGGATAAGAGTGGTTTTTAAATGGATTATGCGTGCGTTCAGCGGCCATTTACCACCGGATCAGCTTTTGCTGCTTTGGGATGCCATTTTGGGCTACGACTGTCTAGAAATACTGCCATTATTAGCGCTGGCAATACTGAGCTTTAGAAAAGAGAATATTTTTCAAGTGAACACTTTACAAAATGTTGACGCCGTTTTAGCGGATTTATCGACTATTTCTGTTATTCCACTTTTGCAATTGGCTTTGATGAAACCGTAATTTTATAGGTTTAGGAATCGGAATCGATGATTGTTTTTTATTTTGTTACATTTTATGTAAACACGTTATTTTGACCTGTGTAATCGATGTTTTGTTACTTAAAAATAATTGTTTTACTGAGATGGAAGTTGTCTCGTTCGTTACTCAAATTAATATTTTGTAATTACGTGTTTGTAGTTCTTTATTTTGATGTATTAAGTTAACGTTAAAACAATTGTATTTTTTTAATGTTGCAATACTCTATAGAAAGTTATGTTTCGCAATCAGCTTTATATAATCATGTTACTAGTTAAAATAGTTGTTGTTACACTTTGATCTTGTATCGATAATGTATTTAAAATGGTTTATTTTGTAGATGCGTTTACTGTAATAAAAAACAAAGTTAAATTTATTTGGCGTTTCATTTTACTCTCACGCAAACTAGAAGGATTTTGTCAATAAAAGACGAGCATATGGTAAAATAAAATATATTTAATAAACATTATAAAAAATAATACATAAGTAATTACAGTTTTTTACATATAACACACCAATTCCCTTCTTCATAGAAACTGTCCTCTATTACTAAATCGGGTAGATCACATAACTTATCCAATTCACCCTTTTCAAATACGTGGTAGTACCGCAAAAACGTCGTATTCGCTTCACTTGACAGTTTTTTATTGTTCATCTGTCTCAATTTCCACGGAACGAGTAAATCGTTGTGCTGGAACTGGGTTCGGTTTTCGTGTACGGGTAGATTGAGACCACCGACAGTTGTGACGACGTTTGTGTCGGAGTTTTCTTTGGTTGGGACAATGTAGTTGGATTTCTTTTGGTCCTTGGCCCAGACTGTGATGAGAGCTCTGCCGCCGGGCCGCAAGAGGCGGGCGATCGTACTAATTGCTTGTTTCCTTCTTGCCTGGAATAAAAAATATTATGTTTACTTCTGCATTTAGTCATTCATTAAGCGTGTTATTTTATAGTAACGTTGGTCAAATGGTGTATATTAACTATTGAATGAAGTTGTAATGAACACTTTTAATTTTCCCATTACTATAAGTTATATCAATAGGATTATCTGACTTAATAAGTTTGTAGTTATGTAACTTAAGTTAGCCAGTATAGTAATTTTTTATTAGAATTATAAAATTTATTTTACAAACATTATTACACAACAAAACATTCAAACAAAATTATAGGGGGTATAGCAGTAGCATTATCCTACCCAAACTCCGATTTAAATAGTCATAAAACTACACGTACCTCGCTACAAAAGTGGTGTACCACAGCGATGCACAGCGCTACATCCGCGCAACTATCCACGAGCGTTGCGTACAGCACGTCCAGCCGCACGCACTGCGCGCCGCACACTGACGCGGTGTGCGCCGCGCATTCGGCGAGTAGCCCCGCACTGCGCTCGCACGCTATCTGTCAAAATGTTTTTTTTTTTTCAAAACTGATCAAAGGTCACATAGATTTTTTTTAAGCTATTGCATAGCTTCTATCGCGGGCCTTGAGCGCGGGGACCGAATCGAGAAATTCCGTAACGAAAAATCCTCACGCTCCCCACTCCGACGGGCGGAGGTGTGGCTTGAAGGCATAGCATGCAATAGCTTTACCGCGGCAGTCCCCGAGTGCCACACGTCGTTTTTTTTTTTTTCAAAACTGGTCTCATATTTTTTTTTTATATTTTACAGTAGAGCAAGCAAAGGAGCATGTGGTCTGGCTAAGCAACCATAAACAATGGCAACACTGATTTTGCTGGCCTGTCCTGTCCTTTCTATGCTCTTATTTCTCCAAAAAGAGAGAAACTCATTTCCAGATATTTTCGATTCAAAATTAAGAAATAAAATGAAAAAGTTTATCACTGGACACTGATCAATATTTTGGTAACTATAAATGCATAAAATGGAATAAAAATTTTAAAGAAATATTATATATAGATATTTTCTCCGTTTTTTTACATACCTGTATAATATCATCCCTATTGAGTATGTTCTTGCCATTACCAGCTCCAAGATCCAAAACGATGGATCCAGGTGGAGTGTTCATCATAAACTCCTGCACTTTCGGCCAGGGTTTGTGCCGCGTTGTGCTGAAGTGGCCTGCAATTTGTTCGTAAACCTGCACAATATTATTGCTATTAAAATAAATAAATTTGAAATTTTCTACTTATTCGTAATTTTTCAAAAAACAAGAAAATATTATATGCTATGTAATTAGAATACCTTCTTCTGCAGTTGGTTGAAAGTTACCCAAAATATTAAAATTACACATAAAAGAAATATTAAAACGAACCTGATGTACATGCAGCTCCTCAAGATGAGATGCCACTTCATCATCAATCTCCTTACTCCCTCTATCACACAGCACTTTATAACCACACTCGCAAGGCCCCTGCCTTGTCTTCCTGAAGGTTAGCGATATTCTAGTACCACGGGGTCTTGTGTCACTGGTTATAACTTTAATATTATTAGATGTTTCTGGATCTTGTCTCTTTTTAATAACGGGGTCCCATGTACGCGGCTGAATGCCGTGTTGCCAGTCGTATCTGAAACCGATAATGTTATATTGTATTAACCGATAATGTTATATTATTTAACAGTGTAAAATATTGTTTACTTCTTTTGGTGACATGCACTTTATTAAACTTTGAAAGTATGGAAGAAATTCGATTTTGAGGCTAGATTCGAAATTTCGAAAATGCCTCTTATCGCCGTAGAGTAGCAACGGCTGACCGCTCAGCTACCCATATATTTATTTGAATGCTACAAAACTAAATATTTGAATTACTAAAGTTGTAAAGATACAAGAGAGAAGACATGAGAACTAAATTAGAAGAGAGAGAAGTTGCTATTCATGAACTTACAAGGTTCTTTTATTCATTATATCCACCAACAATGATGAAAATTAAAAACTACAATATATTGCATGTTCAAATCCAACACAATAAGCTATATCATACCTAGCTTCATCTTGCATAACCATTATGGAGCGAGATGGTACTATAATTGGAACATATTTGCCACCATGATGTTTCCAGTCCATCAAAACAGATGATCCTAGAGATAGAGACAGGATTGTGTCTTCGAATGGACTGTGACGATCAACATGGGATGGAATGCCTGGAAAATATAATTTTTCTTTTTATTGGTTTGTTTAGCATATAATTACACTTACTGTAAGTGCAAGGAAACACAGATACAAGTTGCTGGGAAGAACTCAGCAAATACAGTATGTTTGTATAATAATGTGGTTATTTGTTAAAACAAATTAAAATCTACACACATGAGTTACATTAAATTGAAGTACATAATATGGTGAGAAATTTGATTGCCATAAAACTGAATGTAAAATAGCAAAGCATCTCAGACTATTGTTTATAAATTGAAACATTGTTATATTGAAATATTAATTTTTTCTATCCTTACCATGTCCTGGACTATATTTATTAACTGTTAACTGGTCAGGTACTTCAATGTCAAAACCTTGTTCCCATAGCCTTTTCCACAGTACATCACACTCTGGTGGTATTTTTTCTGACAATGGAGCATTTAAATCTACATCATTGCTCCCATATCTAAATTCGTAGCCGTAATGTTTCACTTGTCGGTTCTTTAAATTAGAATCGTCTATCCAATCAAATATTTGTAAGAACTGTTGTTCTTCTTCAGTTGATATGAAGTCAGGTATTACTTGTAGGCCTTTAGGATTGTCTGCTGTACAGATTATTTCGTCATTTGGTACTGAAAAAGTGCAATTTAATATCATAATAAAACTGTAAGACTAGACAAGTCAAGACAACTAAAACTGTAAAACAAGTCTGAGTCTTGTCTTACAGTCACACCATTTAAATTAAAGAAAATGACTTACCATCTTCAACATAATTCATATAAATCAATGTGTCATTCTTTTTCGCTTTTGCTGTACCATTGAATGTGTTGTAAAATAACTCTGCACTCTTTGTATTAGCGAAAACGACATAGGAATGTGATTCTCCTTTTTCCGCAATATATTTCAAAAGATTAATGTCTGGTAACAGTTCCAACATTTCACATAGTTCTTCTTTACTGAAGCCTGTAGCTTGTCCTACATTGCATAGAACAATTTTCTAAAATAAATTAGAATAAACATTGGTATTTGAAAAAAAGCTACAGATTACAGACTATTACATTATTTATTTCTGTAACTTCTAATAAGGAGGTTTGAACGTTTTTTAAAAATTGATTTTGTTGCTGTTATGAATGCTAATTCAAACGAAATATCATACAATATAATAAATTAAGTAAAATAAGCATTGACCTACCGAACATGGTTTATCTATGCATAAAACTCCCTTAGAAGTTTTTAACCTCGCTGAAAACCTTTTACATTTTTTACCGATTTGTTTGTCTTTGTCCATTATATATGCATATACTAATGATATTAAATTTATATTTTATTTACAGATTTTCTTAGCATCTAACCTCTGACGAAATCAAATCGGCAAAACTCAAAAGTCAAAACACGGTGATGTGTTATTGACATATGACAGGAGCAGTTAACGTTCAAAAACCGTGGTCTATCAATGTCATGTACTCTACTATCAAAAGCTTATGAAGTTTATGAACGCAATCCAGGTGATAAGTGACACATTTGACAATTGACATTAAAATATTATCAACAATAAAATTATTCAACTGTATGATGTATCATTTGGTCAATTTAAATTTAAATTTAAAAATTATTCCTTACTAGAATTGTCTTATCTTTTTAAATAATATCTAAGCTCGATTGGTTACAGTACAGATTTTAGCATTTTTCTCTCACAAACATGACTACTCAAACAGTAAGTAGAAATTATGTTTCAAGCCAATAAATAATGATATAAATATGTTTATTATGTAAATTAGATAAAAATTTACTTTTTAATTACAGGAGCCTATTATAAAAACCAAAAGGCATATAATATGCATGGCGTCAGATTTTTTTTATCCGAATACCGGCGGAGTTGAAGAGCACATATATAATTTATCGCAATGTTTAATAAAACGAGGACATAAAGTAATTGTAATCACACATTGCTATGAAGATAGAGTTGGAATTCGATATTTAACAGGAGGTCTTAAAGTATATTACTTACCCATAAGAGTTTTTTACAGCCAATGTGCACTACCTACTATGATTTGTAACATTGCATTAGTACGATACATTTTAATACGGGAAAGAATTCAAATTGTGCATGGACATTCAGCTTTTAGTGTACTAGCACATGAAGTATCTATAATAGGAAAATTAATGGGATTGAAAACAGTATTCACAGACCACAGCCTCTTTGGCTTTGCAGACATGTCAGCAGTTCTGACCAATAAATATCTTCAAATGTGTTTGTGTGAATGTGATCATTGTATCTGTGTGTCTCACACAGGTAAAGAAAACACAGTATTAAGGGCTAAAGTGAAAGCTCATAAAGTTTCAGTCATACCAAATGCTGTAGATGCTTACACATTTACCCCTGATCCCAGTCAAAGAGATCCTAATGTTATAACTATCATAATTGTGTCTAGATTAGTGTATAGAAAAGGTGTGGATTTGATGGCAGCTGTGATAGCTGATATGTGCCCTAGATATCCAAATTTAAGGTTCATAATAGGAGGAGATGGGCCAAAAATGTGGCTGTTACAAGAGGTCAGAGAAAGAAAAGGTTTTCAACATTGTGTAACACTCTTGGGAAGTTTAAAACATTCTGAAGTAAGGGATGTATTAGTGAAAGGTGATATATTCCTAAATACATCTTTAACAGAAGCATATTGTATGGCAATAGTTGAAGCTGCCTCTTGTGGGCTTAAAGTTGTTTCAACAAAAGTTGGAGGCATTCCAGAAGTATTACCAGACAATATGATATATTTGTCTGAACCAAATGTTACAAATATAGTTGAAAGTATAGAATTGGCTATGAACGATTTGAAAAATGGAAACATTGTCTGTCCGTTTGAATGTAATAGAAATGTAAGGAAGATGTATAATTGGATGGATATAACGAGAAGAACTGAAATAGTGTATAATAAAATATTGCTCAATAAGAACAAACCCTTGGGATTACAGTTGAAAAGCTATCTCTCGTGTGGTGTGTGGCCATTCCTTCTAGTCATAAGTTTAATGTATTTATTGTTGCAGTTAGTTGAAAGGGTGTATAAGAGGAAACATATTGATATTGCTAGAGATTTAAAGTTATGATGCATCTCTAGTAATATTTTAAAATGAATGTTCCAGATAAGAAAAGCTAGGTGCAAAATGATATTGTTTGGGTTGTTTGTTTAGACTTTAGAGGATACAATGTTATTTAGTTTTTATAAAATGGATCTTTCATGAATGAATTTATAAGGAAATAGTATTAAATAATGCTTATTTTCTATAATACCCAATTATATTGAAAGGAGATGAAATAAAACAAAACTAACTCTGGAATGATATTTATTTATAATTATTGACCAAATAAAAAAGATACTCCAATAACATTAGCCATATTGAACAATAAAAAATAAATTTAATAAATAACAGTCTGTTACGCAATACAATAATTATTCTATAAACATCACATGTTTTTCTATTACTTTTGTTGTAATTCAATGTGATTTATTCAGAGACTGATTAAAGACAAATATTTAGGCTAACAACATTTTCTTATTTATAAAAATCTTCAAGCTCTGTAACAAAAGAAAACATTGTTATTAAAACATGCTTATTACATTTTAGTAGTTTATTTTCTTTTGACCTTTGACTCAATCAGCTGGTAACCCTTAGGAGACAATTAATTGTTAATACATATTTATAGTAACATGAATGAACTATATTTTTAAACAAATACATTCAAATTTGTCTAATTTAAGGCCAGTTAAGTTTAAATGTACTTCATACAGTTTCATATAGTTTTTGTGTATTCGTTAATTACATTAATAATAGAAAATTAGAAACAACATACAAGCTCACTTAGGACTAGGTCCACATTCTGATATTATTTGGCACTTTTTAAACAATATATTCATACATTATTTATCTTTTAACTGACAGTTAAGCTACACACAACATATCCAGAAACTGTGAAAACAGTCACAAAAATTACTATTACCATATATGATGTATCTACTTACACTTTAGTTGCCCGCGGAGGGTACTTAGGGCTGACTCCCGACTGCTTCAACTGTAGGACGATGGATCTGAGACGAGCCACATCGCGTCCGCGCCTCGGCCCAAAGTCGCAGAGTTCCGCCACGCGAGCCCACTCGTTACCCTCCTCCACGGTGCTCTCAGATCCACGGGCTAGAGCTTTCTCTGCATTTCTAGTAATTAATAGATACACTCGTAATGTATACCCAAATATGATGAACATTTGTGAATTTTTTTATAAAGGAGAGAAAATGTTCCACCAAAAATACCCAAGAATGTTTTAAAATGAGATTGAAAGGACTTGTATTTTACTTATAAATTTGTAAAGAGAAAAATAAAATCATTGAAATAAATTTTATGTGAGTAATATTAATTGTATTTAATGTAATGTAAACTGAAATTCACTAACTTAATGGAATCTGGATTTATTTTCTTGTATCTTAAATAATGACATTGATATTAAAATACTTTTTATTTTAGGAAATATATATTTAAAATACATTATCAAATACCCCAATGAACAACAGATGCTTATTACATAAGTTTTAATTTAAACTAAAATAACATGAATTCGACAATGTCATAACCCTGTTATACCCGTAGACGTACATAAATAAAGTCTTAAATATATGTATATATAAAAATCCACCACCCACACAAGTTAGTGAATACCACTCTAGTGTACTTACTTAGCAGACTCCCTGAGTGCATAGAAAAGAAAATATACAACTTTATAATACATACAAAATACAAAATACACAATATAATTTAAAATGCTACAATCTACTTGCAAATAGGTCAATAATAACCAAATTTTACAGATAAACACTGCATAAAGCCATTTTTTACATGCAGTATATGCCACAAAAGGAATATAATCAAATTAATGAGATTCTACAGATAAAAAAGCATTTTTAATTTTTTTTTTAATCATTTACAAAGCAGTTGCATTAGAAAAATATTTGTTATCTACAGAGTGTTTTAATAGGATTTTTACCTGTTAGCTGCCTTAGTTTTAGCAATTTGCTCTTCATGTGTTTTGTACCAATCCTCTAATTCCTTTTTAGCTACCTTCAACATTTCTTGCTTCTTTCTCTCTTCCTCAGCATCTAAAGACAAAAAGAAATTCATTACATAATAACATAAATTTAGGGTACTTGGGGATAACATGATTTCTGTTTATAAAAAATATTTGTATAACATATTACCATGATGTCTTTAGCAGTATTCATTCCATAGTAAAAAAATGGAGCTATGTAGGTCATCTTGTATGATCACTTTACTAAACTGGAATTAATACTGCTTTAAGATGAGATGGCCCAGAGAGCTTCATACAGCATTTTAATAATGAAACAACATGATTCAAAAGATTTTGAGTAAAATTTAATAGGTTTATTATATTCATTAAGACAATTATTTCATGTCAGTACCTTTCTCTTCCAGTCTCTGCTTCTGTTCTTCTCTCCATATCTTAATCTTCTCCGGTTCTTCCCTTTCTTGTCTGAATACGGAGACTGCTGGAGCAGTTGCAGCTGGTGCGGGGGCTGGATCGTCGTCGAGCAGACCATTGGCTTCAAATGCTGCTGCACTTGGTACTTCTGGATATTTAATTTGTTTTTTATTGGTTTTTAATATGCAATGTTGTTAATTGAATTTGTTTAATAATTCTAGACAAATACTTGTTACCAAGGATGATTGTGAACTACAATTACTATAAAATATTCAAATTAATGCTAAGTATTCAAAATCAAAATTTTACTTTGTCTATGAAAGACAAGAAAATTAAAACACTGGCAAAGGCTGAAGTCCCTGAATTGGGTGGAGCCATGAAGAAATTTATAACTTTTCGTAAATAGTTTGTAGGTAGGTATTATAAATATGTGAGTAGGTAGTTGCAAAATGTACAACTTTCACATCTACAAATTTCCAATTATTCCTTCATTTTAATGTATAGTACAAATTAAATTACCAACAAAATCATCAAGACCGTTGGAAGCTATACTCGACGCAATAGGGGGCGGAGCACTGGTTTCTAGCTCATCTTCTAATCCCGCCAGTTGGTTTTGCTCTCGAGCCAAGAAGTCTGCAGCTGGGTCGACTTCGGGTTGAACGAAATTGTCGCCGAAATCATCCATTGTTCAGAATAATATGAAATGATTCACTGAATATGCGAAGCTATGATGCGAAGCCAATAAAGTTGACGTCGATGAGAAACCAAGAAATACAGCCAATGACAGTTGATAATTTGACACTTGACAGCCGTGAAAGACAAACATTTACAGATTATTTATATACAATTAATATTCTACTTATACCTACCTAGCTAAACTCCTTTATTTGAATTTGCTTTATTTTTTGCAGCACTATCTTGTGACTACTGACTTATACCTACCTAGAAACGTTCCTATATCTTATCTTTAAAAGTTTAAAATATTTGACAATTTTTTTTGATTTTGACAATGACACAAAACACATAACCTCCAAGGTTTATTTTCTAAAAAAATTGAATTTATTGTTTTAAATAAGAGTAATCATGAATTTGTGTGTAAGACCAAAACTGCTAAGATCTAGTCTTATAAGCATTTTCCGTTCGGCAACAACTGTTCCAGAGGTGGAACAAAATGAACAAGTTTTGTTCGACGATACTGAAGATGCACTCGCAAAAGAAGCAGAGATTGAGAAAAAGAGAAATATATCACGACTATCACCTGCTCATCTGAATGTAATGCATAAAAGGCGGCCATATGAAGAACCTAAAATATTAGCACATCTTACCGTCAAATATAATCGCAAGTTGTATGGGAAATATGGTGCGGTCAGTGGCATTAATCCCAGTAAGTATAATTTACGTAAAACTTTAATATAATATGATTATACTATTAGGGAAGCTTAATCGGTAATAGCAATTTATAGTAAAATTATTGTTAAGATTCCATACGAAAAATCATTCACAAAATAGTCACAAAATGCTTCCAGGTATTTGCTGGCCAACCAAAGAAGACATTCAGGAAAGACAAGAGTATGAAGCCGTAGCATTTCCCTTTACGATACAACAAATGATGGAAACAGCTGCACAGAGAAAACGAGAGCAGCAGTTAAGGATAGAGCAAAGGGATAAGGATGTAGCGGCCAAGTTTGCCAAGCTGGACCAGATGAAGAAGGAATTGAATGATAAAATGGCTAAGAAGGCTGCAGAGGTTGAGGCTGCTAAGGTAAGTGAAATAGTGCTTAATTAAAATAGTTCATGTAGGTAATTTTAACAAATTCAAATTTATTTATTAATGCCCAGTAGTGTCAATAAGCTTGAAAAGACTAACATTTAAAGCTGTAAAATCGAGTTTCTACTGTCTGAAAAATAATTATTTTTTTGCATTTTTTTTTATTAAAAATGTTTCAAATTTCTGTTAACAGCAAAAGAAAGAAAGGCTAGTTGAAGAAGTGCGACGCCACTTTGGTTTCACGCTCGACCCTCGTGACGAGAGGTTCCAAGAAATGTTAGCCAAGCGGGAGAAAGAACAGAAGAAGCGAGAGAAACAGGCCAAGATTGAGGCCAAAGAGAAGATGATGCTCGCCAAGTTACAACAGAAGAAAGTCGATGAAGGAAAGAGCACTTGAATAGGTATTTAATTTTATAGTTTAGTGTGTAATATATTGTTAATTTAGAATGTTTGTTTCATTTTAAAATTTCATTGCAAGTTCCTAATGCACCATGATAAACAAACTGCATAAAAAAAAATTATTCATCACTTTGTACAAGGAGACAAAGGCATCCTAATGAATTTTATGTGCCAGCGATTTGATGATTGGGTATGGTTATTTATTATACACTAGCTTTCCACCCGCAGCTTCGCCCGCGCAGTCAAAGAAAAACCTGCATAGTTCCCGTTCCCGTGGGATTTCCGGGATTGCGCCATTTTCCCGGGATAAAAAGTAGCCTATGTCCTTTCTCGGGTATCAAAATATCTCCATACCAAATTTCATGAAAATTGGTTCAGTAGTTTAGGCGTGCCGCGTGATTGAGTAACAGACAGACAGACAGTTACTTTCGCATTTATAATATTAGTATGGATGTTTCTTGGGAAAAAATTGTTTTTATACAAAAGAGAAAACACCAAATAAATACAAAACTTTAATCTTCGCAAAACATGTAACAAATAAACCGTATCCAAAAGTTACGACTCGTCGTCGCTCGAGTCGAACGCGTCCCGCGGGTGAATGGCGCGGCGCGGGGAACACACGAGTGTGTCGGACGAGTCGCTCACCGTGCTACTAGCGGGACTCGACTTGTCGTATAGCGTCTGGAAATTATTACAAATTATTACAAAAAATAAAAATTACTAGATCAAAAAAAGAGGTGTGTGCCGAGCACACGTGTCAGAAGTGAAACTTCTTTGGCAAGATTCAAAGATACCAAAATTGTCGCATAACTCGTGACGGTATTGCCTGTGGTATTGCTATGACGCGATCTTGTAATTTTACTCTCAAAATGCTTAAATAATTTTTACTTCTGACACGTGTGCACGGCACACAATTAGAAAAGCTGATTAAAAAAATAGCAGCTTTTTTGAAAGTTAGTTGTTAGTTGACAAATTAAAAAAAAGTAAGCATAATATATAAAATTCAAGTCAGAAAATTAGGATTGTGAAACTATTGTCAGTTAGTATGTTTGTTTTACTGATGTAAACGCTATTGAAGATATTTGGATGATATTATTTCCTGAATTATATTGCCATTCATATAGAATATATTAAGGCAATCAAAGCCGAGACCTATAGTAGGAATAAAATAAAGCTTGTATTAAATTTTTCTTACCTTTTTCACATCTTTCTGTCCTGCGATAATTTCGTTAAGGATATTCTGTTCGTTGGTATACGAGTTCTTTGTGTCTCCCATTTGTTTTTCTATCATCTCTGGCTTCTATAATAATACATAATATTACATTAATTATTTCATTAATTTTTACATAAAGATTGTGTACAGTCATGATGCAAGAACATTGGAAAATTTTAACGGTCTCCCATGGCAATATGTACGTGTTTAAAACTTTGTATTTTACATTGGTAAAAAATGTAAGGAAATTTTCTCTATAATGGATCAAAAGAATTTTCAGTATTTTCCTTTTACCTGGGATGCTGTAGTATCTTACCATCTCCACTATATCCCTATACTGCACGTCGCTCAACAAATGTGCCGATTTGGTCATCTTGTTCCTGTTGACGTTATCGACCATTTTCATATGTGTGCTCTGCGCTTTCTTCGCTATCACATTGACGCGAATTTCTTCTTCTTCTCTATCCGACTCTACCATTTGTGACGATTCTGTATCCTGCTTTTTCCATTCTTCGCATTGACTGTTATCAAAAATCTTTTAGTATGATGCTGGTTTAAGTGCAAACATAGATGTTAAAAAATTTTAAATTTGACCAATCTAGATTTATGTCTGAGATTATTATCATCTACATGAATATCTATTAAATCAGTTGTTAATTGTATCCATCTATTACAGCGCAGCAGAAAGCGTTGCAATTGGGTTCTACTCATTTACTGCGTTTTATTTGAGTTTAAGTTTTTCTCAAAGCAGGATTACGCTTAAAATGCTGGCTATTAACAAATGTTTGTTTTCTCACCCGTGACATTGATTGTTTTTGATAAACGCATATATATCCTTGAACGCTTGCTGTATATAGGCGAGCGTATTTTGATCGATTGGCACAGACCTCGTCGATTCTGAACTGCTTGAAAAGTCGCCCGAATGGGAACTGGCTTGGAACGATTGTTCTGACCCTGACGTAAAAGTACTATTGTTATTGATACTTTAATACCGAAGTTATATTGCACTTACTCTAAACAGAAAAAAAATCTTATTAGAAATAGATCTAACCAGAAGTCTTGCTAGAGGAATTATGTCTTATACCTCAGGTTATCTATAATTTCGCCCTAAATACTTGTCCAAATGATTTTGTTGGTCTTCTATATTTTTCCACATTGGTCTTCTACATTTTTCCCAATGCCATTGACTGTTAAAATTACCAGAAGAAGCCGTGCCGTTCGCCCACAGCTGCATCTGCTGCCGTTTCAACTGTTTCATCTGTTCCACCAGCTGCAGGTTCAGCTCCTCCAGCTGTTGCCGGTGCGATATCTCCTCTTGTAGCTGCTCTTCTAGAACCTCCGTGTAATCTCTAGAAAATTTTACGTATGATGAAGACTAGGTATATGGTCATTAATTCCAAATTATGGTATCAGAGTGTCTTTATTTATTAGAAACACTGTGAATTAAGCATTGCAAAAAAGCAAGCATAAATAAACGGCGCCTTATTAAGGTCTGTTACTGAATCAATATGATAACTTTATGAAGGAAATACTTACTTTTCCTTTTTCATTACCCCTGTCTTCGTCGCATATTTTCCTGGTGCATTTCTTACGTTCGACGCCACTCGGTCTTTTATTATTCCGTTTCTAAAAATCATGTTTAATATATAAATAAAGCATTTTTAAGGTATAAATAAAAGAGCATTTCAATTTAAAGGATAATACTCACTTGGAAATAGATTTCACCGATCTGGCGTCGGTTGAACTTCCACTTACACTCAACCAAGAATACTATAAACAAGAATAGAATTAAATGAAATGTGATAATATTTCAACAATATACAAATAGATTATTTAGTTTATAGTATTTCTATTGCCTTTGTGTTATTCTAGTACATAAGTTACATCACTGCTATCAGCTATGAATCATCAAAATCCGTTCAGGGATTTTCAAGTGACAGAGTTACGAACATACATCCTTGCAAATTTTCTCGTTTATATAAATTAGAAGGATTATAATATAAACAAGATATTTACCGCTCCCGCTGCTCCCCTTTCGTTATCTCTCAACACTGATCTGATTTTCGAGAGGAATTCACATGCAATAGAGTTATGTCTCATGTCTAACACCACGAGGGTAGTATTCGAATGCATCATTTGCAGCGCCGCCGCCGCACAATCCTCTGATAGACCGCAGTTTTGTATGTCCAATGCTATAATTCGTTAAAAACTTATAGTTATGCGTGGACGGGAACAACGTATGATAAATACGAAACATTACAAAAGCTACTTGTGAATTTAAGGAATTCGTTTATCATCGATAGCTTCCAAAGTTGCGTAACATACCTTTATAGATCGCGTGAAAATAATGAAAACACAATTTTGTTTTATTTGCAATCTCCAAAACCACTATCTTTTCTTTTCTTTCTAATTTATATATTTAACCATCCTTACCCTTGATCCATAAATCATCAGCCAACACATCAAACAGCTTGCCCACCCCCACATCCCCGAGCTGTGTATTGCCACACAGCGTGATCCTCCGCAAGCCGGCCATTGTGTCCAGCTCGGGCAATCTGTAGCGTAACGTGTGCACCCAGTTCTCGCTGTAGCGGTGTATCTTTTGGTACTAGTGGATATAATAGGACATTCAACTGGAGATCTTTAAGAATAAAAACCTGTACAATATGTAGTAGAAAAATTTAAAGTGTTTGACGCAAAAAAAGACGCTACTATCTCATAAAAACGACATCCAAGGCAGGTAATGAAGTCGCGGGCAGTCTATACTAATTTTAGGTATAGAGAGGAAATATTTTGTTTGTTCAGGTGGTAAAAGCTCCGAAACAACTGGACCGATTTTAAAATTCTGTTACCAGTTGAGAGCTAGCTAAATTATTACTGATTGATCTGAGTTATTATTTGTTTAGCCAAGTTTGTAATTTATTTCTTCGATCAGATTTTTAAGCCTTGACTTTTAAAAATTTATCCCTATGTATCTTATGCTTTACCTTAAGTAAATCGGCAATATACCCAGCACCAAGCGGTGTAAGTTCGCAGCCACTGAGGTCCAACGTAAGTATATTGGGCAGACATCGCACTGCTTTACACAGAGCCAAACAACCCGCGTCACCAATGAGACATCGAGGTAGATAGAGGTGTTGCAATGAATTGTTCGCTAGAAGTGCCTGCAATGTATTTTTGCTGTGACATATATTTTAAGAAGATCAATGTTTTGCATCTGCAGTGCTTAAATAATTGTTTCGTGCCCAACTTCGTGCACAAATTAGAGTTCAAACTTTCAATTAGATGATCAACCTTCTGAATCCTGCCAGAAAACACTTAATTTTTTGTAAGTCTTCGCTGGGAATCGAGCCCAGGACCTCTTGATTCTGTGTTCAGGAGTTAACAAAAGAAAGCGAATAAAATATCTTAGGTATTACGTGGACAAAAAACAACTCTTGAAAAGTAATTTGAATAAATAATGATTGATAAAGAATGATTTGAATAAAGAATGTGTACATAAATCATTAACCAAATCATCTACGAGCATAATAATATACGAAACCTCACAAATAGGGTTCAAATAAGGTATCTTCAAAGGCAGACCCTCTAACATCAGCGAATTTAGTAGAGTAGTATTTGAGAGTAACTGTGAGGTCGCTTCCACAAGGTTACTGAGCATGAAGTTTGTGAGGATCACTGCTCGCTTGTTCACTGTCTTCGCTAATCTTTCGCAGTCTATGTGTTCAAGGACTGGATACAGAAAGGGTAAGGGTGATCATCTTAGATCATTAATGTGATCATACAGGTGCATTATGATTGATGTTATTCAATTTGAAAATATTATATTGATAGACTACTTTTAATTTTAAACAATGCTGTTGTTAAAAAACTTGCAAAGTAAAAAAAATAATAAAGCTTTGTTGAGCTTATGAAATTAAAATTATTTAAGCAATTTTTAAATCAGTAATTTTTTTAGTGCTAAGCCAATACTAAGTTCAACACTACCTTGCTGAACTCAATAGACAATAACATACATACTGCCTGGAGTCAAACAATAATTTAAGAAAAGTGTAAATAAAATTGGTGTGCTATCTAAATGTGTATGCTATTATTTTGACTCATACCGGTTTTAACTTGCTGGCGACATTTAATCGCAACAGAGTGAAGACTCAAATCGCAACTGAGTGCATTTAGAATGGGAGGCCAGTCCGCATATTTAATCCTATCCACACAAAAGTCCAGCACCTTTCCGTTACCAGTCGGAATTACGTTAGCTAACGGTGTAAGATTTTGCAACTTGCAACATTTCAAATAACATTGGTGGAAGATTCGACTGCTTTTAACTTCACCTTTGCCGACCATGATTAAAAAAATACATCAAATTACGCGCCCTTCGCTATATAAGGAAGGCCTATCGCATAGAAACAGATAAATTGGTGAGAAATATGATAAATTGGTACAAGCCTCAAAAATTACAAAGTCACATTAGTTTGAAATAAGAACTTTGGCGATGACATCGTCAATATAATTTTTTCCTTTTCGTACCTATATGTCAAGTTTTCATGAGATATATTGACTAGGCTAAATTTTATTATCAACAGATTGTTAATACGAAAGAATACATAATATAAACTTTGTATAACGACTGTACAGTGCGTACATATTGCAATTTAAAATATAAGGATCAAGGCACATTTAGATCATACGAGAAATGGATAAATAGTTATGTAAGTTTTTTTTATTTAAGGTTTTTCCCTTAGTTTTTCCTTACAAGTCTAACTCTCTATGGTACTCAGTACTCTATGGTACTGAATCCTGCTATCTAGTAGGAAGTATTTTGAAACAGCTAGACTTGTTAACAATCCAATTTCAATCATAGAGTTGAAAAGACGTAAGATTAATAGTGTTCATAGTTATTGAACACTCATAGGTAATATTTTAAAATAAATAAAACACAAAATCCCATATTTCAGTACTATATTTGTGACCGTTACACTTGTATAAGAAAATCTTAAAGTCATAAAAAACAAAAATATTATCTTCAAGCTAAGTCTTAAAATATGTAACAAGAATACACAATATTCGTAAGGTAAATATCAAATATTTAACTAGATTGGTATTAGTAACCGTCTTACATTCAGTCAATAGAATAAAGTTAAGAAGTTTCAATACCAATCCAATTAAACAATACAAAGAGTAACGCAAATATTAAAAAAATATATTTCCTTAACTGTAACAGTTATCGTAATAGTTATCTAGGAAAACCTATCGTAGTTAAAAAAATACTTTTTTATAATATTTGGAAAATTTACTAAATTTTGTTGTCTATGGTATAGGAACCATAAACTCGATAAAAAACTTACATACTAAATGTCAAACACTTAACCGCTACACGAATGCTTTGAAACAAAAAAAAAAATATTTTTTTCTTTTTAAAAATGGCCGCTTTCAATTCTAGAACAATTTAAATTGTTCCAAAGCAAACGTATTTGTGTTAAATGATACAATAGCCTACACCATTAATTGATAACAATGATAACAAAATACTTATAGCATGTTAACAAACAAATAAATATTTCTTATAAAGAGATAAAAATATTTGGTAATTGCATTGGGTATTCTATATAATAAATATTTAGGTTACGTGACAAATTAGTTTTTGTTCAACCTTTTAAGTTTATTTATGATTTATTTATTTAATACAATCGCATCGTAATGTTTAAAGTTTTTAATTGAATAATAAAGCAACTAAAAAGTAAAACAACACTAGATTTAAACATTATAGTAAAAAATCACGAGCAAAGGAAATGAAATATTTTGAAAAATTGAATGAAAAATTTGTATTTCATGGAAAGATGAGAAAAATGATAACTACTAGGAAAAAGGACTATTACATGTTCAGCTTATGTTTAGAATTTCCAAACATAACGCTGACTTAAACCTCTTTACGATTGAATATTATTTCGAAATAACACTGCTTTAAGAAATTCGATTTTATATAGCGCTATCCTTGTCTATCGCTCTTATAATTGATAAGTGCGAAAGAAACAACACTATCGAAAATCAAACGACGATTTGTAAGACTACATTTTAATGATTTGTCATAATAAAAGTCGTGAAAATTAAAATATATACAAATAAAAAAAAATAAGTCTTAAAACCAAATTATCACAATACACTTTTACTTACATATCTTATTAAATAATTGTAAAAATAAATACTTGTTTTTTTTTTATATTTTAACAATTATTTTTTTGAGTTCCCTTATTGCAGGTAACTATTTTTTAAGCTTTGCTTAAGTTCAGGTACACAGTTCTCAAAGGGTAATTGAAATGAAAATTTCGATACTTAACAAAACTGTTTTTCTTATTTTATTCAAACTGTATTAAAGCGCGAAAATTGTGATAAAAAATTGTTAATGTACTACATTTTTGTATAAATTCTTTTAATGGATTAATCAAACAAGCAAATACATTAAGACCCTAAATAATAAACGTGTCACGTTTTTAGTAACCGAACTAAAATTGAAACAAACTTTTAGAGTAGAAGGAAAAGAAACAGGAGCTAAAAGTCTTCAGTACAACAACTTAATAACAATTTTTTTAAAGCTTCATAATCGTACATTTTGAATTTTATTTTTACCTTACTGCAAGACAACAATTTTTGGTCCCTATACATTACATTGCATTATCCTGATTAGTTCACAAAACCCAGTCTCTGTAATTAATTATTAGTCTCTTTCAGCTTGCTAAAATGTCGATTAGCGTATAGAGCATTTCATTAAAGAAACGAATTTTAAATGGCGGCGCTTATCATTCCCTCTCGCTTACACACGGCCGTACGGCATGCAAAAAAAATAGGGAAAAGTAAAATCACTAAAATGTATTTGATTTTCCCTATAATAGTTTTTATCATAAAGGAGATTGCCCAAGTGACTATGGCACTTGGTATCGCAATCAAACTTATTGTGTCAAGATGAAATATAGCTCAATTTAAAGCTTGATGTTAGTACTTTTAGAAACGATTAAAGTTTTTATGTAAATAAGCCGCAGTTCGCGACAAAAAAATAAAACAATAGTTTTATTCAACACTTCAAAAAAATACTTTACTAACGATGAACGTTAAGTTTTACATTTATTACATAGGTAATATTTTAATTTACAAGACAAATGTGAAAAGTAAATCGTAATAAACATTATTTCAAAATAAATAACGTCGAACAATGCGTCGAACACATTCATTCAACATTCATTTCAAATAGAAACTATGACATATGACGCAGGACGCTTGCAAGAGAGATAGATATATGTGTCAAAACAAAAACTTTTACTTTTATTCTATTTATTCGGTATAATTACGACTTAATAGTGATAAATATAATCATTATAAATACAAATAGGAATTAACAATATCACGAATACGTGGCACAACTAAAATTTTACCGATACCACCCGTGGTCATTCTCCTTTACAATGACAATTATGTATTTGCGATAGTAAATAATGTTTTATTGGAATTTGACAAAATATGTTCTTTGGGAAAAGTTGTTCAGTTTTATGGGCTCATTACAAGTATTATGGGGATTTTGTTGCATTTTGTATACGTAAATATGATAATTCATATAAATACACAAGTACCATAACAAAGAAGTTTGTCAATAAACAATTTGAAATAATTAATAAAATAATTATCCATTTACATTATTTTTATTTTCTTTTTTACTGACCCTACCATATGTCAGTGTCAGCTTTGGCCGCCATTGAAGATTCGTTTCTTTAATGAAACGCGTTATACTGTATAGTTGGCAATTATTCTGCTTACATGACTGTGATTGGTCGTTATTCCGCTTGCTAGACTGTAATTGGTCGACAAACACCCGTGTGTTCTATAATTGGCAGTTATTCTCCTTACATGACTGTGATTGGTCGTTTCTCCACTTGCTTGATTGTGATTGGCCATTCATCCGCTTGCTTGCTTCTGATTGGCTGTTACTCCGCATGCATGAACGTGATTGGTCGATCGGACTCCGGCTGGTCACCATCACTACTGGAATCAATGGAGTAGGACTTACGGCGGGTCCATTCGCTTTCCGGGTCGGAGAATATGTTGCGGTCTAGCTCTTCTATGTCTATGTCTGCTTCATCTGGAAATAAGGAGTCATTATAGTAATTAAAAGCGAGATAGCTAAGAAAAAGGGAATTTAGTTGACTTTTTTCAAATTTTAACGCATTATCGATATTATATGACTGGTTTAATAAAATTATAGGAAAGTAACATTTTTGGATACTGGGTATGTGTGATTATTACAGGGTAGGATTTATGAGATTAATAGTGAAATGACGTATAGGCACTTATTGGACTTAGAACTGGATTTATGAAATGATAAATGGCAGTACCATTTAGTTGAAATGGGATTATTAAATTGTGATGATGACTGTCTAGTCAGGATAGAGCTTTCCGCATTATTCCTGTATTACATATGGATATGGAAGAATGCCAACTCTATTATTAATAGAAAAATTTTGAATTTATAGTTATACTAGCTTACCGCCCGCGGCTTCGCCCGCTTTGTCTAAAACCTAATAAATGATATACTAAAACCTTTCTCTTGAATCACTCTATCTATTAAAAAAAACCGCATCAAAATCCGTTGCGTAGTTTTAAAGATTTAAGCATACAAAGGGACATAGGGACAGAGAAAGCGACTTTGTTTTATACTATGTAGTGAAGTAATAGATTCTTAATGATAACGATAACAGTAACATACCGTCCGCAGTGAGTTCCCCAGACCAATCGTTATCGAACTGCAGCTGATGGTTGAGGTCTCGCTCTGCGGGCGACTGCACCGCGTCCGTGTCCGCGTCCGTCACGTCATAGATTTCCGTCATTTTCATCTGGGGAATTTTATTAATTTTTAAGCTATTGCATAGCTTCTATCGCGGGCCTTGAGCGCGGGGACCGAATCTAGAAATTCCGTAACGAAAAAACCTCACGCTCCCCACTCCGACGGACGGAGGTGTGGCTTGAAGGCATAGCATGCAATAGCTTTACCGCGGCAGTCCCCGAGTGACACACGTCGTTTTTTTATTATAGAGTAAACTTATGTTTTTGAAAGTAAACTGTATTGACTACTAGCTGCGCTCCGCGGTTTCACCCGCGTGGCTCCGCTTCTGATGGTCTTAGCGTGATGATATATAGCCTGTAGCCTTCTTCGATAAATGGGCTATCCAACACAGAAAGAATTTTTTCAAATCGGACCAGTAGTTCTTGAGATTAGCGCCTTCAAACAAACAAACTCTTCAGCTTTATAGTATTAGTATAGATAGATGAATTGTACACGTTTTAGAGTGCTAATACAAAAGTTAGCTTTCCTGTCTCGTGTAGGTTGTCGGAGATCCTATGGCTGCTTAGGTACTTTGTTTTATCTAAAGGCGTTGATATGTAAATGTATGAAAAGGGCAGTAAGAATTTGTTAATTTCTGATTTTCTAAATTTTCCCGATATGTTTGCACTCAAATACTCTTTGCTATTGTACAAAAAGGAAGAAAAGATTTACGCAGAGCATTTAATAATAAAACGAAAACACTGCAGCTTATTTTGATAAAGAAATTTCAATGAAAGATAATCACCTATTACTCACAGTACAAAGTGCCAAAGTGAAGTGTTGCAGTAAACAATATGAATAACACGTGTTTACGTATTTGTAGAAAATGTTATTAATTGGCGCACAAAAGGTTTCGTAAATAACTTTATCGCGGTGTAAAAAGTAATTAATTGCATTTAAAATTGTCATGCTTTAAACACGCAGTTAAATATAAACAAATTTAACATGACATCATATTATTTTTTTTTTGCTCATTGAAGTTAACAGAATATATTCATTTCGTAATCCGTAACTTTATGAATATTAAGATTCCCTTTCCTCAAAATATTAACCGAGTTATCAATAGAAAATTTCACAGTTTTTATAGGGTAGCTATTTTAATATATTTTACAACTATTTATGATTTCTTTTGTTTTTGAATACTGGTGTTTTTATGTCTCATTTACATTTTAACCAGGTTACTTAAATATTTTTCTTTCTTATACCTACACAAGGAAAGGCATACTTTTATCATACCTACATATAAATAACGTTAGCGTCACAAGCGTATCTCTATCGATTTATTTCAAACAACATCTACCAATAAACGAGCCAAGATATATAATCGAAAAATTGCAAAACAAACACATCGATATCAAAGTCATAGGTTATGAAGTGACAGTGGTGCGATATCGTCATCTTGTTGAGATAACGAGTGTTTATTTAACGCTCATTGAAAATATTATATTGTACCTATTATATGGGATTCTAGTGTTTTAATGTGTTTATAATACTCTTTAGGTATTGTTTCTCTAACGTGATAGGAGACTGATTTCATCCACATCTGTTCGACAAATATTTTCTTTACTAATAGATAATTTATTTGAGTTATATTTAGATTTTTCTGTTCTACTGAAACGCAAAGATTATATAACAAAACATTACAAGCAGGAGAAACCGGTAATTCATAACAAAAACAAGCAAGGTAATACATTTTACTATAGCATTAACGTCAGTATAAAGCCATCGTCTCGCCAAGCGAAGTCGCAAACTTTTATACCTGAAAAACAATATAAATAACTCACCTTATTATCCCCATCGAGGTAATAATAAGCCAAAAGAGCATCATTGTGATTGGTCACATTGAGTATGTGTTCGAACGTATCCGCGTCTGCGGGCTCGTCGCCGTACGTCACGCACATATCACTTGCACGTCTGAAACAAATAAATAATAAATAAATAAATAAATATTTCAGGACAATTTTCACACACGGCACGATCTGATCCCATACTAAGCTTTCGCTTGTGTTATGGTAACCAGATGGCTGATAAACATACATATATAATTTTAAATAAATACTTATATAGATAATTAATGTTTGTAAATTAGTAACTGTTTAATTCTGAAATGTAATATAAAATATAATAGGTAATAAAATTAACCAGGTAAAGTAAAAAAATAGGTTATGCCAATTAGGAAATAGCTCTAATAGAGAACTTTTCAAATTTATTGCATCCAACCAATAAATAGAATGCTTACTCTTTATTATGATAGTGTTGATCCAGACATTACATCTAGAACTACTTGTAAAATGCTATGCTTTACTATTTCATTAACTATAGTTATTGATAATAACATACGTTTAGTTTGATTAAAACTTGACCCAACTACAAGCAGAAATAAGTAAAACTGATTTAGATTGTATTCAGTTTATAGCTCTAAAAGCTCGTTAAATCCATTAATCAAGTGCAAAATTACATATTGACACATTATCAACACATCATCATTCTGTGTGCTCAAAAACGTTATTATAACTATAAATGAGAGACCCATAATTAACACAATAACATTTGTAATTTATAAAGTTCATCACAAAAGCAGTCACGTGTACCGACACAATACTGTTATCTCATTGTTTGTGTCATTCAAATCCTCGTGAGAAATAAACAAACAGCAACAATATTAACTTCGATGAAAAATATATTTATGTTTACTTTCTGAAAGGAAATGTTCATTTGTGAAGGAGACAGTTTACTATTTTTCATTATCAATTCAATTTGAAGGAACAAACCTAATAAACATAGCAACTTATAGAGTATCATTGAATAATACAATAAATAGATTTCCTAAACAGCATTGAACATAATACTATACAGGGTGTCCCAAGAAGTATGGATATACTGAAGCCAGGAGGTAGAGGACCTGAAGGGCTATCCGAATCACCCCCATGTATGTATGTGTATGCGATTTTACGTATTTTCGGAGTTATGACGTTTTTTTTTTAAATTTTCACCTATTGCCGAGTACGATGAGATTTTTATTTATGGTGACGTGACTTATTGCGGTAGATGCTTGATTTTTTTGTGTGCTAAGCTGAATGATAGGCCAATTCAGTATGGTACATTTACTATCGTTAGATCTTTAAATGGAATAAAAAAAGAATTGAATGCCAAGAAAAATTACCCAGTATGTTCACAACTTCAAAGGTCCGTAAAAAAATAAAATCATATAAAAAAAGATTTTCGTTTGGCTTTTAAAAACTTGATGAACGTGATTCGGATAGCCCTCTAGGTCCTCTACCTCCTGGCTTCAGTATATCCATACTTCTTGGGACACCCTGTATTGTAGTTCATGACTAATAAACATCGAACAATAAAGCATCCAACGACCAATGAAATCAATTTATTCGTACTAATTAGCAATCAAATAGCCCAACAGCTTTCAAACAACAACGAAAGTGATAAGTTATCATTTGCGCACAATTATTTGATTGTCGTAATTGTGTCATGCTATCTGCTTGTTAACAGCTGTGGGTGACGTCAATGCTGTTGTGTGCTGGAAGTGAAGGATATCTGAGATTTTGTCGGAAAATAGCTAATGATCGAGATATAGCACTCTTGATAAACTAAAATGATGTAATCTGAAGATAGGATGATTGGGCTGGCTTAAAATTTGAGGGTTGAAATTAATATGACAGAAAAATCTGGGTTTAAACCGGATCTAATGAGGTTTTTGTAATAAGATGCTTTATAATTTGGAAATAGCTTAATTAAGTGAGTATTAGATGGTAACTGACAGGTTATTTGAAGAGGTTTGTCGTAAACAGGACAGAATACTGAACCTTAGCTGGATAAAAAATATTAAAGACATACAACAATACATACAACCAAAAAAGAGCGGCCTCTTTTTGTAATTCTTAAGGGAAAATTTGAAACAATCGTTTATACGTAATATAGAGCTTATTTTTAGTTTATCGCTTTGATCCTATTAAAAGTTAGGTTTGAAGGGTATCTACTCAAGTGGTTTAAAGTTATCAATTAATAATATGACTAAAACGTGATAATTTCACAAATTCGCAGAAAAAAAATTAATACGTTTAATACGCAACTGAATGATAAGCTTCAAAATGTAAATAAAACAACAGTGAATTTTTTATCAAATAATACAGGAAACAAACGTAATCAGGGAACTTTTGCGAAAACAAAGATACCACTGTAATTTGTGCCAAAGTTGACACAATTTTAATTAAAACATGATTAAATTTGACTATATTTTAGCAAAAAAGTCAACATGTACAAAAATATACTTAAAAAAACCTTAATGATATTTCAAGACCAACGTCTAATGCAACAGAAAAACAATTTTTAACTGAATACCAGGAAACATGGAATGCAAGGAAAAGCTCATATACCAACTCTTAACTATCAATTAGAACACTAATCGCCATACATAAATACATTTTCCGGAATTATTTCTATCGCACAATACCTACAGTTCCGGGAGTACATTTGACCGCTAAGTTCATAAAGGTCGTTTGAAGTTAACGACATGATTATATGATAAAAACGTGTCAATAAACTTTCCATCTTAAGGTTATGATATAAGTCATACATTTCAATGTCACATAACAGCACTATTCCGGCAGCGATATAAGATTACGATAAATTCTTACATTTTGTACATCTATTGTTCTAGAAATCCATAGTAGGTGAACTTATGTAATGTGATTTTTGTTGCTCATAGAAATATCTAATCTATTATTTCTACATCGACTGATTGTAAATGAGGGTACATATAATATTAATGATTTGATTTAATTTTTGTTTTATCATAAATGAAGTTTTTTTGTCATGATGATGAGTCAGATAATTATTTTAATTTCTCCCTTTTCAGTCGCCTTTTCACGATGATGCGAACAATACTTGAACGACTGTATTATACTTTTATAGGCTAGCTACAAGGCAAGGCTTATGTTTTCTTGGAACGATTAAAGGACCGCTTACAGATACAAAAAATATATTTGGAACAGCTCCATTCATGGGAAAAAAGGCCTTTAATAAATAAGATTTTCTTTTCGAATAATGATACCTGGTTTCTTTACTTGCTTTATTAATCAGTCAAATCGTATCAGCTTAGCATCCAATTTGAATTTCTTACGAAATTATCATATTAACATACAATAATCAGTTCCAGATATCGATGCAATTAATATAGATAAGGTTATCTGACAAGCGAAGGTCAATAGATTAGATTTTACATCGAACATTGTGAATACGTCAACCCGGACTCCGATGGACTAAGATTATAATCAATTTGGAAATTATGCGCATTTTATAAGTAGGTAAGAAGGACCAAAACAAAGTGACTTTCGAAAACAAATTCTGCGTATTACAGAAACTCCTTGGAACAATCTTTTATTTGCACTCAATGATACATTTGAAAGTACAAGAGATAAGGGTAACTTTTCTGTTTGATTTTGATTTGTCTTTCCAATTTGATAAAATAACGTAACAACGAAGACCTGACAAAATTCTGACTTACTGAAAAACAGTTTAATTACCACTTCCAGAGACAATTTCCAAAAAACAATTGGTTACTTGAGCAACACATTAATATTTCAAAATCTTCTATAATAAATATCTCACAACTCTCCTGGATTAATTCTACTAACCTTTTATCCAACCGATGGTCATCTCTATCCATGGTCAGTTTATAGTAGACCCTTGCGACTTCGGAACGATCGTGAGCTGAGTACATGAAGCCGTGTAACTGACGAAGCAACCGCCAGCTGAGGCGCCAGAGCGATTTGCTCATCTTTGGAGTGCACGCTACGAACCTGGAAATAAGGAATAAAACAAACAATAAATAAATCAGTTACTTACTAGGTTTGATATAAATCAGCCTTCGGATATTCTTTGACCGCCCCCTTAACATTACGCTTAGAACCGAATGATCATAAGTTCGATTTCTGGTATAGAGTATAGACTAACAAAGCTCCAGACCTAGGCAGAACATGAAAGCTGAGTCGCCAAATTTTCCGTATTATGAAAATTGCTCAGTGAAACAGATTGTATATTGCATCTGTCTACGCGGGACTCAACTTATGATCTTCGTACATTTCTGGATAATATTGCGTTCAACTTTTGCCTTATGATACCTTAGAAATATTTAGTTTTATTTCCTTCTATTCGGGAATGGATCAGAAAAACATCAGATTTCAGACTCGAGATGTCAAGACAATTCCTATGAGTTACTACCACTTTTATTTATAGCCAGCAACCCATTTAATCCAGTAATTCCGTTTAAATTCACGTTTAAATTGTTACGATCTTCATGGATTAATAAAAATCTCTAAGTAATCCTTTAATAATTTTTGTTAATATTTCCATTGAGATAATCAAACTAAAAAGACCGCTGGGTTTAAAATATTACGCCGTAAATCGTTGGAAATTCTACTTTTTTTATCTAGTTTCGTTTCATGCAATAACGTTAAAGGAATTTAATCGAGGTATTGACTATTTAATAATACCCAATACGTGTTCACGCTTGCGTCCATTTAGAAATCGACATTTCATATGCAATACAATGACCTATTATACTAGTAGACGCGGCATACGCCAACATCATTGCACTAAAAAACAGCGTAATTAATACATACCTACTTACTAACGCATTATCACCAATACAGTTGTTCTCTCTTTCACTCTCACGCACGAGACATAATACATGTCTCACTCATGTACTTCGTAATAACAACTGCCGATTAAAATATAAAAAGAACGTCCAGCCACGACGCTGAATGGTGCGTGACTAAGTGAAACTCGGGCACTTAGCTGAGTTTTTTCTTGCCAAAATAGAGAGCGGGTAACGTATCTAGCTTTTTTATATATCATAGATGCAATAACAATAATTCTATCGATGACTCAAACTCAAACTCAAACTCAAACATTTATTTATTCAATTAGACTTCTTCGAGAAGCACTTTTGAAACGTCAATACATATCTTAACATTTACCATATGTACTACTGAAGTACTACTGACTATATGTATGACTGAAGAAAAGTGCGCAGTAGAGGCCACACCGTTTAATCATCTTTTAATAGATTAATGTAAATATTAATCCAAAGTGCAGCACGTATAAACATTACGTGATAAATTAACATCATGAAACATGATGACCTTTATTATGCATAGACGAGTCTGAGATAGTTTTCATCTTTGTGTATATTTTCCGAAATATTGAATACACACACTGCGGCCAGACAAAATGCTTAAAAATAGACAAATACTTTATTAAAAAAATAAATCTGTCATACTTAACTCTATGAAAATTTAAGATTTGATTTCATGATTTGATGTTGGTACTTTTAGAAATTAATTTAACTTTAACCATAAACATTTAGAATTGTTGGAATCTTGATATGTTTGTAGAAAATGTGTTAACATGATTTCGAGCTTATTTATAAACACGATAATGTTTCGAGCGTTAGCGTGGAAAACATTTCCGTTGCGACTACAGCCATTTCAAATTTAAATATAAGATGTATATTAATTCTCAGAGAATTAATTTATTAGCATAAAGATTTTCAATAACAATCAATTTCTGCGTTATTGACATTGGCATTCTTATTTCTCCTTACTTTAAAAATATTTATCATACAATGTTTCGTAGCTTGACCGCTTATAAAACATATTATCCACATATCTGATAACGATATCTTTAAGATTATTTCCAATCACATATAGCATGTAATTAAGGAACAATGAAATAACCTGATCAATAATAACTATGTAGGTATTAATATTATTCAAATTAAATTAAGGAATTCTTTAACAATCTCCTTTCAAATCTTATGATAAAATTGTATTTAAGTTATTATTTAAATGATTTATTAGCAGTGTTCAATTTAGATAATTACCGAACAACTTTTCTCTATATAAAATAGAGCAAAGGACCAAAAATAGAACCCTGGGGAACTAACGAACATACATTACTGCATAATTATCATTCTTCAACACTTTCAACAATGTCATTGTTTCTCTACATAACTGTCTTATAAATTAAAATAAACCGATATTAAATAGAAAAAACAGGAAGCGGTGTGTCATTACTAGCAACGTTATCTATAGGCGGTTCTATTATGCTCTTATATCAACATGTTCGAGGTCATTGCAAATTATGATAATGTAGTAACTAATTAAATATATTTAATTTTATAAATCATTATTTTAAGATACAATTATACTATACGTTAGTAAAAGCACTGTAAACTATTGTTTTTGAATTAGCTATACATAGCACGCTCTTAATGTGCTCTTACTATATGATGAAAATTTACTAACTAAACTTGATTCACAAGTACCGACACTTAACTGATTCATATTCATGTTGTTATTCTTTGAGATCTTATATAAAAACTGAACCGTATGATAAAAACGCCACTAGTTTTCAGCACTTCCGAACATTGAATCAAAAAGCAATCCTATTATTTAAGTATTTTCAAAACAAAGCAAAGCAATCCGCCAATAAATAAAACAGGCATGCAGTTGGACATCTGAAAAATTACACAAATGGAACATTTATCACATAAGTATAACAATCACAAACAACCTCCACCAATCGACAAACAATCACTAACCACTATTTTAAAATTAAATTCATTTCAAAATTCGAACACACTTCGAACTATTCCGCGAAACATAACAATCCCTAAAATTGTAGCTCCCATAACATAACCACGACGCAAAGCCCTCAAACTCGATCCGTAACAATCAACAATCAACCATCAACCAACAGTGACCACCACCAAGCACCAACCCGCCAACAATCAATCACTAACCTAGTCATGGTGTTGTTGTGACGCACACACCTCCTCCTAATCACGCGCACATTGCCCACCACTGAGTACTGTTGCGCATGCGACTCTACTTTACCACCGACATAGCTAGAAAGCGACCATATTATTATACCAAAACCATGCAACTTGACGGTAGTTCATAAAGTGCGTATGTAAGAAAATACCGCCAATCTAAATGCTATTAAATGTTCATTATTGCGCACTTAATGTGACCTAATCATAATCGATTTAAATCTACTTTAAATATCTATAATCCAAATACAATAAAAAAATTAAATACAGCATTTTAATCCGTCTCATCGGGACTCGAACCCGAAGTTTTCCTTTTAACTGAATCAGGTGACTCTACAGTCTACATTATATAATGTACAAGGTCAGAAGTTATTAAATTACTAAGTTATTCAAGACCTATCAACTTGAATAGTCGAGTTTTCAGTTTACCTATAATCTAATAATAATTATCAAGATTCATGTGTAGAAATGTGGAGTTAATTTTCAACATATACCTACGCAATACTAATTGAATTCTATATGAAACATTCCTGTCGTAATTCAAACCGACAAGTTAAATAGAGCATGCCATACGTCCGCACATTTGTAAGAAAGTTGAAAATAGATGGAAAATGTATAATTTCCAACAAGTAATAGTAATTATGTTTAAATGCAAATCTTGATACAGGGAAGTGGGAAGGTGTAAGCAACATACGTCATGCACAAGCTTCTGTAACTGGACACATACATCGTTATATATTAGCTTGCATCTATTAATAAAATTATAACATAGTGGAATAATATATTCTTGTGTATTTATGGAAGTATAAATGCGTCAAATTATCTATAGGAAATAGGTATGCACTTTCATGCAGTTAATTTTGTTTCCGCGACGTATTCAATCGTTTTACATAACTTAAGTAAATATATTTTGTTATTTTTTTGCTCCATTATTATTTTACCGTAATATAAAAATCTTATCTCCTCATAATGAGATATCAAAATTATCGACGTCAATGCCTAAGTATATACAAAATAAAAAAATTGTTATGATTTTAGAGCCTTTGCTTTGCGTAAGAGTTCTTATACGTATTAATTTAATTTGTACTCCAATAAATGTAAAACTTTAGATAAGCATAAGATTACTAAAAAACAGTATCACGTAAAAGAACGCGGATAATTTTTTAATTATTTTAATGCATTTAGGTACTTAAAAGATAAAAATTTCATCAAATCTATTAAGCCACAAAAACGTTTCAAAACATTTGCCTCAATATATTGAGCAATATGTACTTAATTACTAATTACCAATCGATATAATTTTAAAATAGCTCTAATTTATCTGATTATTAATTAATCATACATTAGGTTATACAATACAGTTTCTTTGTTTGCCCTATCACATTTGCATAGAACAAATATATCCACGCAGTTTACGTTTATTTTGAGATACTAACAATAAATAAGTATATTAATAATATACAGTTTATCTACATTGTAAATAATTGGTTCTATGTATGACAAGGAATTTAATAGAGCGTCGTTTATTGCATCTGTAGTTTTATTATGATCGAACTATTCCCTCGATTTAATCCGCCATTATTAATCCTATATTTATGTTATTTTTTATGAAAGTAGCCTATTTTTTATTATTTCACTTTTTTTCAATGAGAATCAGAAGGCTGTAAGAATAGCTGCTGTGGAGTTTTATCTCTATCTATTATCTAAGATACATTTTTTTCTGCTTTCTAACATAAGTCGGTACCATATAAATTATAATTATAATAATTTAGTAAATCTGTTTTTATCGATATCACAATCATAATATAATTTTATCGATTGGTAAGGAAAATTTATTATTTGATTCGTGTAATAACATACCTAACTGAAAAACAATAATATTGACTTGGTCTTTAGTAATAAAATCATATTTTCACCAGACAACAACAAAACTGACTCATACAAAATCAAAAACATCCTGGTTCAATAAGAAATCAGCAATATCTATACAATTAGCACTTTCGTAAATAATTTTATTGCGCAGATTAATTATAAGCTCTGTATATATCCTTAAACGATATACTTATTATAATTAAAGATAAAACAACATATTTTGTGCATTCAAATTATTATTTATCTACAATCCATATTCTACATTATATTTTTATCATTCTACAGAATTGTTAAAATTGGGCCAAATGGAACGTTAGAACCTCTTTTCAGTTAAATACATAGTTCCAGCCTAACTTTTAAACTCATTATAATAACTGGTAAAATCTCGCGTCGCGCTAAATCCAAAATGGCGTCCTTTAGAATATTAGGTTTTAGACTTATTTTTACAACAAAACGAAACAACATGTGTTAAAAATTTAGAAGATGATTAGTACTTTAAGCGGTCTTAGCACATTACAGCCTAAATTATCAGAAAAAATACAACAACAAAAAATACAGATCTGACCTTTGACACCAGTTCTTCAGGTGTTTAGGTCCTCTAAAGGTTTATGGGCAACACAATAACAGTCTACATTCAATGACAAAGCATTAATAAAAATGTAAAAATATGTGAAAAAAATATTTTAGAGATCAAAGTTGAGGTGATCAGTTCAGCTCAAAAAAGTAGTAAAAATATACCTTTTGAGAGCATCAAAGCTAAATACTCTGCTATTATAAACTAACGATAAACACTTACGTACTAAGTAAATATACCTAACACCTAGTTTTAAAAACAATAAAAATATACCACAATCCCTTACATACTTCTACCTAGTACAAAAATAAAAAATACCACAAAAATGTATAAACCACTAATTATTCTAGTTATGCCTAGCACAAAAAAAAATAGAAAAAATTACAAAAAAATGCACTCACTTAGTAAATGTAGCGTACATAACATCCACGGGTATCCTGTACGGTAACGTCAGCAGCGAGACATATCTCATACCGCGGTTTTGCATCACCCAGTTAATGATACCATTGTTCGCGGAATCTATCGCGTTTTGGAATATCGTCATCACTGTGTCCGGGAGATCGTCTACTAGCGCATCCTAAAAGCGGTTTATTTATTAGGCTAGGTTTAGAAATAATTAAAAAAATAACATTTTTTTTTTCACATCTTGTCAAAATTTTGTGTAATTTTATTCTTGTAAAAGTAAATTAACTATCAAGAAAAATCCACTTGGCTGGTTTGGCGCGTTGGCTTTCATAATATTTTGAAATAATTTTCTGCGTTTCTTTCATTTTTTATATTTTCATTGCGTGATAGAAAAGGAAAACAAAACACATTTTACGAAAGCAAATGAAACGTGACGTAATTTGATTTCACGTGCATTTCGTAATATTAAAAAAAAATGGTTGTCTGTAAAGTCGGTTTACTGACGATAGTTGAACGTGACAACGTCCGATTGTGCTTCTTTGTCGCTCGTTCCGCGCTCTCGCTTGCACTTCAAGCCACATAGGGAACGCCTCAGAGCGAGGTAACGCCGCATGAGTCATGTTTTTTCGTGCGTGCAGCCGGCTCTATCGAATTATAAGACGTTGTCACGTCAAAAATTCTTCATGGTTGTTTGATGAAAAATTGCTTTTTTATACATTGTATATTGTTTCTAATACATATCACTAGAAAGAAGACTTCCCAGTCGTCATTATTAGAGAACGAAAACAGCACCTTTTGATACATGCTATTATTTTATTTGAATAGAGAATAATAATCATAATTCTTCATTCACTAATTTATTCAGACCTTGTAATGTATGTAAATAAAAATTTCTCACAATTAAAAATAGGATGTATTATGAGATTTATGAATTATTTAACTAATAACGGCTGCCTATATAACGGTCATAAATAATATTGCAAATTATAAGGTATAATTTTTAATAGCTCAGCATAATCTATCAACTTTCACTAAACCAGTCTGGACCGGATTGACTTTCTCGTTGAACCGTTTAAAAATAAATTTTCAAACATAAGACAAAATTACAAAAAAATATAAAAAATATATATTTTACTCACTTCTATATGGGTTTTGCATTCTTCACATTCGGGGTTATATTCAAAAGTACTGTCGTCTAGAACATCTTGTAACTGGTATGTTGATTGTACTGCGAGACACCTGTTCAAATTATTGACATTGTAAATAGAGGAAACCAATGACGTTTTTGTACTTTTTTTCTAATATTTTTTTGGGAATTTGTGTATGAACTGCAGATATGCAGAGAGAATCCTTTTTTTTTACTTGGCTTGACTACATATCATGTGTTTGTCCGTCGCGACAATATGTCTTATCACATACACGTTAATTGTAGTTCCTGTATTAGGATTTAGTAAGAAAGATTACTTTGACGATTGGCAACATAATTTGAATAAAAAAATAATGAACAAAACTCGTAAGATACAAGAAACAAGTGGAAAAAACGATCCATTTAAGGTTCGGCAATCTTTTCTCTTTCAAAATTGGGGTCAGCTGCTGCGTAACACAGTAATTGGCTGTGTTTACCAACAATAAAAAAAAACCTACTTATTTAAAGTTTTTATTCGCCATCGCTGAATACATACCTCGTACACGATATCATGTTATTTCTATGTAGAAATCGTAGAGCATCATCGAACCCTTGCTTGCACATATTACTTAAAACTTCCGGTTTTGGCGGGAACAGAATCCGCGCGAATCTATTCATATTCTGCTTTGACAGTTCTATACTTGTGTTAGCTAAATTTACCTAAAAATTAATCGTTATTAAAGTTAAATTATTATTAATTTAATGAGCGATACAAATAAGAGATCTTATTTTGTTTCAATTTGTTTCTAAAATTTATTCGAAATTCGAATTTTATTTCTTTTTGTCTTTTTTATATTAAACAGCCATAGACAACACAAAACTTTTTTTCCACACAAAAAAAGTAAAACTAAAACTCCCATTCACGTTTACACTTACGTGAAATAATTGCGAGCTAGTGTCCCTCGGGCAAATATCGCTTTCGCCGCAGAACGGGCTGACTGTGATCGTGTTCTCGTCGAGAACCGGGAGGTTATCACTAAACCCACCGTCCATGTAGCGTATGCCATGGAAACGGGGCGGCAACATGCCTGAGAATACTGGCACGAAACATGTCGCTAGCAAGGCCTGGAAGGAATTTTGGGATAAGCCTCCGAGTTGATTGGTAAATAGACATTTGTTTTAATTTAAATTTTAAGTTATTTTTTT
>CAJQZM010041453.1:9018-21619 GCA_907164665.1 Colias nastes | reverse complement strand
TTTATTTCTTAAATATAAATATGCCATCAGATTCTGGTAGACCTATAGAACTTACAGTCTGTCTTTTCATGACCCTGAATTTGGCAGACAGCAGACAAAATGTAATTTCAGATTGGGATATCTTTAAGCGAAATTAAGTTTTACAATATGTTTACCAAATTGGAAATTGTTTGTCGTGGATTTACCTACAGGTGATAATAAAGAAAATTTTATTTTATTTTTTTTAAATAAAAAATAAAATTTTGGGAAGCTCTCACTGTGTTCCCAATTGTTTTATAAATCTGAAACTTTCAAATTTAGTTTATAATTGGATTCTGAAAAGGTGATATCAGTTAGTTTTTTCATTTCGGCTCGGAATATTCTGGGACGTATATCTACCAGTAAAATTAATTATCAATGGAAAAAAGAAAAGTCGTATTTTCGTCTTTAAAAAATGTAAAGGTGATATTTTTTTAATTTTAAATTTGTCAGTCGGATCATAAGATATCCTAATTTTTAAATTTTGATGCCGGATATCTAAGTGAAAATTAATCAAAATAAAAATCAAAAAAATGTCATGTCTTCATTTTTAATAAATCTACAGATGATATATCTCAGATTTTATAATTTCTTATTTATTTATTGAATATGCTCAGTGGACAGTGAATAGCGCGGACGTACGTCAGAGCGATGATGCATCGTGCGTGCTCGATCGTGAATAGGCTTGCTGTATAGCAGATTAGGCAAAAATTCTGGCACGCACGGTTCACATTCAAATTAATGTAAATACTTGGAAACGTGGCCTATTGATATGATTTTTTTGTGATAACTTAGTGAGTACATGAGCGAGCAAGAAACAGTTATTTTATATTTTTATGTACACAGGAAATACCCAATTATCATTACTTTTGGATCAACCTAGGTACTGTTTATATTCAGAAGTTATTATTTTAAAAGAACTCCAAGGCGAATTGTTGAATAACACAGATTTTATGCAAAAGTCCACTGCAGAAAAATGGCAATTTATTTTAAAAAAATGTCCTGACGAATTTGTTTGTTTAAAAAAAATGATTAGCTATATACTCTCTGTTCCCGCCACTTCAGCATTTACTAAAAGAGTCTTTTCGGTCATGAATGTGAAGTGGCGGGAAGAGAGAAACCGAGCTTCATTAAAATTAATTAAAAATGAGCTCTTGATATATATAAATTTAGATTTGGAATGTTTGGATTCATATAATTCATTTAAAAATAATGAAAAATTGTTAGGTACTGCAAAAAGTACAAAAAAATACATTTTTAAAAATATTAAATAAATGATACTCTTTTTTGTAAGTCCGTACCAAGAAGCTTATATCTTATACACTGGAGATTGCACTATGACCATTAACTTGTCACAAGAAAATATAACCTTGAATGACGTCAGTGTTGTTTTTTGTCTCTTTCTGTGGGTGACCACACTGGTTTGTATATTCAGGATTTTTCGAAATAGAAAAAACTAAAAATCATGGTCTATAAATAATAACGACATATATTTTTAACAGTATTTATATTATAATATTACTGGTCAACTTACATGAATAATTATCATCTTTATAGGTACATACCATTTTAATTGGTAGAGAATGATAGTTTTAAATAACGCTTGATAACTTTTGATCTCATACTACGATTTTTTAATTAAAATGAGTGCTACATACATTAAAACATCGTTTTGGTTACTCAAGCTTCAGTCTAAAACTTTTCAATATTCCAAAGGGAGAGTTGCATCGCTAGTGTTGATGTGTGGTAACGATATTACAGTTCTCAGAAATTCGTATGTCTTTCAGGAGCTGTACTTACGTACGCACGTTCGCTAGTTCATCACTGTAATATAGGTGATCAGATGCGAAATAATACATTCAATATTTAATATCCACATTATTTATTATACTAATGTACTGTAATATAATTTAACTCGCTTATCTTTAAATAAATCAACAAGAACAAAGTATACAATATTATAAATCTACAATCTTTCTCTTTTACAGTATTTACAAAGAATTACTGGTAGAGGCATCTTTATACAGACTATTACATACATAATTATCATCATTGTACATACAATTTATTTTGAATGGTGGTTTTAATTTAAACTATGATTGAAAACTTTATCACTACATAGTATAAAACAAAGTCGCTTTCTCTGTTATGTCCCTTTGTATGCATAAACGCAAACTCAAACATTTATTTATATTCAATTAGACTTCTTCGAGAAGCACTTTTGAAACGTCAATACATATTTTTAACATTTACCACCGATTCGGAAAGCAGTATCTGTGGAGAAAAGCCAGCAAGAAACTCCGTAGTTGCTCTTTTAAATCATTTCAGCATTACAATTTAATTTTACAAAATATGTTACTGGTGTATGGTGTTATGGTGTTCTAAATGTTCATCATAATTTTGTTAACTATTACAATATTTTCTCTTCGCTATCCGTAAAAACTCGTCATCATGGTTACCTTACTTGTTAAATTGGTTTATTGAAAAATGATGAAATTATTAGGAAAAGAAGATAGATAGAAGATAGTTAGCATGATTGATTACTATAATGATGATAAAATTGACGATTTTTGCCATGAAAATGATTCTAAACAGGTAAATGCATGAGTATTGAGGAATATTGTAAATAGCGTAAATATACACTTGCCTGTGAAATTTTATGCCAGAATTTGGTGTCCAAAAACTTCTGCAATTTTTCACAATGCAATACATTATTTATATTCGGAAAATATTTATTAAATACGCAACAATATTAACTTAAATATTCGAAGCGACGCAATTTTTTTGACACTTACGCCATATTGTCAAAGTGAGAGTTGCTACAATTTTATTATGGTAACTACCCATAATCAGGGAGTATCGCTTTATAATAATTGGTTCAGATACTTATTTTATTTAGCATAAATAATAATTGTCTCATCCAACAATGCTTCTGAATGACGTTGTTGGCAATTTATCAACAAACTCATGTACAAAAACTAACCTTTTGCACAGAATATTACAGCATACATAGTAGCCTTGGGAAAACTTCGTATTAACAGTGGCAATACCAAGTTAGGTGTGAAAGTGATAAACACAACAACTGGGCAATATTTTCTTGTTACACGTCAAATGTTCATACCGAAATCTCCAGTGTATAAGATATAAGCTTCTTGGTCCGTACTCTTTATTTACCTCCTTTGAAATCAGATATACTCTATTTCTTCTAATAAAAGTTGGCAACCCTAGCCATGCTTGATGCGCGCACGATCGTCAGTAGGATACATCCAGCACCGCAGCCTTGAGGTGACGTACAGCGGGGTCCGGGGATGGAGCGTGAATAAGGCGCTTTACACAAGTTTTACATCACAACCATAAAGTAAAGAACTTAAGTGTTATCTATAAAAAAAAGGTTTCATGTATTCTTTTTTATCTGGCACCTGATTTTACCAATCTGTGGATTCAGGATTGTGTCTTGTGATTAGAGTTGTCAAATCAAATGACAAATCCTCAAAATATTGATGTTGTTGAATATCGAAAAATATCGTAGAGTGAGAATGAAAAATATAAAGTGTCCGTAAGATTTATGTATAGTTTCCGTGTTTAATTACCTTCAACACAAATATATAAGAATGACACGCCACGCAAGAAATTGCACAGCAGGAGCGGTTTATACTTACCACGAAAAGAAGAAAGATGCTGCAGCATCAGGGTATGGTACTCAAAGTGAAAGAGTTGGCAAGGACTCGGTCAAAAGCTTCGATTGTTGTAGTCTTACCTTACAACCTTGTAGAAATCCAGTCGTAACTAAAGACGGATTTTTATTTGACAAAGAAGCTATTCTTGAATACATAATAACTAAAAAGAACGAGTATACACGTAAGTTAAAACAGTATGAGAAACAATTAAAGAAAGAGGACGAAGAGAAAAAAGAACTCGCTGAGGCGGAGAAAGAGGCAAATCTAATCAAATTCATGAACAGGGAGAAAAATATAACGAACAGTGGATCAAAATCGGAAGGCCAGTCAACAAGTTCTATCTCAAATCTTGCTAATGGTAAGAATAAACAGCTACCGAGTTTCTGGGTGCCCTCACAATTGCCTGATGCAAAAATCTCAAAGTTAAAAAAGCCAGATCCTACTGTATATTGTCCATTAAGTGAAAAGCCTTTAAAAATGAAGGATCTTATTGAAGTTCAGTGGACATTAGTAAATGACCCAGATGATAAGAAGTCTCTTATTGCAAAGGAGAACAGATACATGTGTCCTGTTACACATGACATATTGAGTAATGCCGTACCATGTGCTGTAATCAGGTGAGTTTGGATACTTGAATTTGAACTGACTAATCATTGATATTCTTTAAACTTTAATTGGTATTATTAAAAGATTAAAAGCAAACACATTGCATCAACGGAAGCATTACTTACGTTATGAGAAATAACGAGGATGGTTCTTATGAAAAAAAACGTAAACATGTAAGTACCACGGCGAAGCCGGGGCGGACCGCTAGTGAGAAATAATGTTCTTAATTTGTTTAAAAACCCATGATAACATTGTATTGGTAATACACTAACTAAAAACATTTTTTGTAAGCTCACAATAATTTTTCACTAAAACATTATTCTATAAAATTAAAATGAATTTCAGAACAACAGGACATGTGGTCACAATGGAATGTGTTGAAAAAATAATAAAGAAAGACTGGCTACATCCTTTGACAGGAGATAAACTGAAAGAAAAAGACATCATTCCTTTACAGAGGGGAGGCACAGGATATGCACTTACAAACCAGAGTCTTGAAGCTAAAAATGAAAGGCCAGTGTTACAGGCTTAGATAAAAATAGCTATAATTGTTAATTGTTACTTTTGTAAACCTTTTTTAGAGCTTTAATCCATCAGGCCCCGGAATCACAGACACAATAGAAAATCTATTGTGTCGCGGTCGGATCTGGCCGTTCGGGGCTCAATGGGTTAATGTTGTTACGGTAACATAATGTAACAATTTTTTAATTTACTGTAATAAAGATTAAAAATTAAATTATATTGTCTTAAATAAAAATACAAATACTTTAAAATGTATAATAATTTCTTAGAAAAATAAACATAAATCAAATCATATAAACCTCATTATTTACTATTTAATAATACTATTAATTGCTAAAAGAAAATAGATCTAGTTGAAAATCAACGGAGTGATTTCTTATTGTAGTATCTGGGTATGATAACTCAGTAGTTCCCAACGAATCTAAAAAGTTTAACACCGATCCTTGATTTGATAAAGAATGATCACTTATAGGCAGCTCACTTATACTTATTTCATTTTCTACAGTTTTTGGTATATCCTTCACGTGAATTAATGAAGGTTCTATTGAGGCATTCGATTTCAAATAATCTGTATTTTCATTAATTAAACTATCAGACTTCATAAAGCTTCCAGTGTCATGTTCGGCATCCGTATACTTTACAGTCCATTCTTTTGACGTGTCAAAATTCAAATCTGGCGTATCATTACAACTTGCCTCGGATTGCACTGGATTATCAATAAATAAATCACTCTGTATATTTGTACTCTCATTTGATTCAGTGCTGATCGTCTCTGTAAATTCATTCTCTTGACTAATTAATGGTTGTATCTCTTGTATATCAAACTTTGGCATTTTCTCTGGATTTATTTGAAACTTTCTAAAAACTGTTGACGTCGGTTTGATTGGTGATGATCGGATATCAAAGTGTGTGCTATGAAATTGTATGTGTGGAGGTTTACTAGTTGTATCTGAATGTTTTGTTTCGTTGTTCTTTTGATTACTTATATCAATTTCCTCTGTAACAGTCTTATCCAATGAGCTAATATCAGTCTTGTGGTTATTGCTAAAGAACGCGGCAATATCGTCGTCACCTAGTTCTATAGGCACTTCCGATTCTATGAGTTTAATTTTCTTTGCCGTGTTTTGTTCAGGTTTCTTGCGTTCCATTCTTTTGCTGACAGTTGGCCATTTTTCAGCTGAGTTAATCCTTGCACAGTCATCAGTTTCGGCCACTTTTATTGTTTCTTCATTGTTTTCATTACTCCAAGTTTGTGATGGTTTACTTGGTGGAGCTGGGTTGTGTAAGCAATGACCGTCTTTGTCTTTAACACAGCTAAGTGCATCAATGTTTAAATTGTACTTCCCAGGACTTATACCAAATAATCTGTAAAGACAAATAGTCAACGTTAAATGTTATTATTTTTTTAAATATTGACTTATGTTTGAATTGGTTATATTATTATTAAGGAAATGCAATGCAACACATTTAAAATATGGGAATAACAAGCATCACTTTACTACTTTGTTAACTTTAGTTTAATAAAATCAGAACAGTAAAACATACCTTCCCACATCTTCACTAATTGTACTAAGTTTTCCTTCTCCATCGGTTTTTAATAAACACGGTATTAATGATTTTATCTTCGTTATAACTTGTTCCAACTGTTGTAAGAAGATATTGGCTCTATCTTCCTCCGAACCAGTCTTGATAATGGCTAGAAGACAGTGGAAGAGATTCGAGTGTATTCGAGCCGGTATATGCGTGGGGTGATGTTCGTAATGGCGTTGTAAACGGTACAGACTGCTGAATTCCTGAGGAAATAATATAATGTTGTGGTAAAATAAAGAACAAAGACCATGAAAAAAGGGCAGCAAAATTATTGAAGATGGATTCCTGTGTCTGTGTGAAGTTAACTGCATGTGGTAGGTGTAATATTGGTTACACAAATTATATTGTAATTGAGCATAACTTTTAAGGAATTTCTTGTGTTTTGAATAAACTTTAAAACTACTGATTTTGATCCTATGTGTAATATGTTCAATTTTAAAATGTATGATTGTTTAAATTCAATTAATGACATTTGTATAACCATTTAAAAGTGGGTGTAATAATATATTTATGTAATTTTATCCTAGTGCAAAATAACAACATATTTTTATATTTTTTTTTACTGGTATATGCAAGTTAACATGAGTACTTACTGATGAGCATTGAAAGCAATTTGCTATAGTGCCACTCTTTTTCTTTGGCTTTTGGTGTATTTCCTCTGGTAAGATATTTTTAGGCAATTTGACTTTTCTGCCGCTCCTTGTAACTTTGGTCTGGAATTTAAATATAATATTAGAAATATGAAGAAGCATTTTTAACTGTAATTATAACAAATAAGTATGAAAATAATTCAAGTAACTTTGACAAAAAGATTTTCGAAGATCACATGGACACAACTGAATCATTTACTTAAATAATTATCAAACATTTTTTTTTACTTGATTATATTTTTTCTTACCTCAACAGGAACTGGTTCATTAACTACTTCAGGTACCAGTTTTGCTTCTTTCTTTTCCTGTCTCTTCACAGTTTCCTTTTTTACCTCTGGTTTCTTTTGTTTTATTACCACTTTATTCTTGCCAACAACTGTAAGATCTTTTGGTGATACCACCCTAAAAATATAGTACAACATAATATAATTTGGTGCTGTAGCGATAATGAAAGTAATTTCAAAAATATTTGGGGAGATATAAATCTATAACAATATTCAAAGATATTGAAGTTTATAATTTACTAGCTTTCCACCCGCGGCTTCGCCTGCTTTGTCTAAAACCTAATAAATTATATACTAAAACCTTCCTCTTGAATCACTCTATTTAAAAAAAAAACCACATCAAAATCCGTTGCATACTTTGAAAGATTTAAGCATACAAAGGGACATAGGGACAGAGAAAGCGACTTTGTTTTAATGGCTTTAATTATTATAGTTTTCGTTCTGTAAATTAGATGAATATTTTAAAGTCAAGAATAGGTAAGGAGATGAATAATTTATAACAGAAATTTAAAAAATGCCATGATTTTTATTGTGATACTTACTTATAAATAAACCTGGTATTTGTTACAGGATCATAGGTTGGTTCTTTAGGAGTATTCTTAGGATTACTAAATATTTTCAGGGCATGATTTACTATCTTCATTTGATCATCGCTCAGTTCATTGAGACTGAAAAAGATAATTAAAATAAATTGAAATTTGAATTCTCCTCCTGTATAATGGATTACAAAGCATGGATTATATTGACAGATATAAAAAATAAATGGAAAACTTACCTATGGTATGTCTCTCCTAGTTTTAATAATTGCACTGATGTAGTTTTACTGTTGCTTATGGTGGTACTAAAAAAGAAAAGATTGTTTTAATTCTGTTTTACCTATATAAAATAAAACATTGTACATAAACAAAAAACATACTCCTCCTTTGGTTTTTTCTTTGGCACTATTTTTCCAGTTCTTTGTTTTGGTATACTTGGTAGGTCTTTTAATTTAACAATTTTACTGCATACATCAATTTTAGGGACAGTGTTTTTGACAGTAGGAGTACTAGACGTGTTCGTGTTAGCTACATATACAGGTTTCAGCACAACATTGTTGACAGGTGCTATGTATTGTTTACTAGCTTCGATCTGTATTCCCGTTTTCGGTAACAAAAAATTTGCTAATTTCAGATTGTTTCCAATAACGTTTATATCAGTTTTATTAACGATTCCTTCAGGTTTCGTAAACGAAACAGTATCTGTACTCTGCAGGAGGTTATTTTCCAGTTTACCGCTATTTTCGTAAAACGTTTTTAATGTATTACTAATGGGTTTTGGTTGATTCGCAGTAACAACTATCGATCCAGTCTGAAAATAAATATAAAATTGCATCATAATATGTAAGCATGGTACAATATTAAAAGATTATCTCAATATATTTTAATGTACCTGGTTAACACCAGGATCTTCAATAAAATAAACTGGCGTATATTGACTTGAATTCACAATTATATTCTCAATAGGCGAATTCATTTTATGTAAATAGCTAAATCTTTTAAAATAAATAGTTCATTTACATATTTTATATTGTTAAAATCATCGAAGATTAGTTAAAAAAATTGTGTAAATCACTAATATCAACAGTGTTTATAAATTAAGTGGCCACAGATTATGTATGATGCAAGAATGCTATGACATAATATAGGACACGTTCAGAAACAATTTTACTTGTAGGCGATGTTAAACATCGATGAATAATTCTTGGTAAGCTTATGTATTATAATTTTCTGATACGTTTAAAAAATTATATTGAAATAAAATATAGATTAGTTGTAAATTAAGAATGTTTATTCAATAAAAATCATTAGTTACATTGACATTGCTAGAATATAATATATAATTTCTGAACGGAATGAGCTTATATTGGTTTTGGTTGGTATGGCCATGTGAATATTTTCATTTTGCTCAGTTGATATGAAAATAATTTCAAGGAAGTAGTGCAATTAAATATATAAATAAAATTTATTAATTATTATGTTATTATTATTGACTTAATGTAGTGTAAATCTTTACAATTATTTCAATATTGTATAATAAATCGGTATGTTAATAATGAACGTACAAATATATTAGGATCACACACATACGTGAAACCTGTATTTAAAATAACAAAAAAAAATTAAATTATTTATTTTCATATTCTTACGGGGAAAAATTTTGTTTGTATTTTAATAGCATAGCTTCCTAATTTTCTACAAAATATTTGTATATGGCAATCTTGGCCTAAAAAGTACCAGAGACAACATAACCTATTCTTTCTCAATAGCCAAGCTCTGTCAAGCTAAGGTGAATTTTATTGAAAAATTGAAATATTCGATAGATTTATAAAATTAATGTTATTTTGCGTATTCACATTGTTTTTCTAATAAAATATTTGTACTGTGCATATTTATCAGATAGTTTTTGTGTATATTTGTCGTAGCGTAAATATCGCAAGAAGCCACGTGCGATAGCTCGATCAACAAGGGTTTGTTCTGGTTACAGGCATCAAAATGACGAACTCCAAAGGTTATCGTCGTGGTACCAGGGATTTGTTCGCCCGCAAGTTCCGCACACATGGAACCATCCCACTTTCCACGTATATGAAAGTATACAAAGTCGGCGACATCGTTGACATCAGGGTAAGGACTAATGATGATGATAAAACATTGATGTGTATAAAATCTAGTTATAAATACGGTTTAGTTCAATTTTTATAAATATTTTCTAATTTGTTTATTTCCTATAAACATTTTTTCGATCATTCGATTCTATTTCCAATAATAGTCAATACTCATACTACACACTTGATGATTTCTACATAGGCCGAAGTGTGGATTTCAATTCGATTGTAAATTTCAGCTGATTCTTATTGACATTGGTTATTTCAGGGTAATGGTGCAGTACAAAAGGGTATGCCACACAAAGTGTACCACGGAAAGACCGGCCGTGTATACAACGTAACCGCCCACGCTCTCGGAGTTATTGTTAACAAGAGGGTGCGCGGCAGAATCATCCCCAAGAGAATCAACATCAGAATTGAACATGTTAAGCACTCAAAGTGCCGTGAGGATTTCCTCAAGCGTGTCAAGGAAAACGAAAGGCTATTGAAAGACGCTAAGGCGGCAGGCAAGACAGTCAACCTCAAAAGGCAGCCCAAACCCCCCAGGGCTTCTCACATTGTGAACGGAAGCGAAAAGCCAGTCTTACTTGCTCCCATCCCCTACGAGTTTGTAGCCTAAAAATAAATATTTTTTAAGCATACTAAATTTTTATTTGTTTCTTGTCACTCTTGTAGTTGTATACATTATTATAAATGTAGATATTATTAACTATAATACCTGATTTGTATGTTATGAATATTTCTTATCAGGTCAGGTATGTTTATTTTGTTTAAATAAAGTAGTAAATAACACACTTTCTCACCTCTTGCAACTATGGGAATTGAAATGAGGATTATAATATCTATCAGTTAGTAAATTACAATACAATTTAGATAATTTCAATTTCTATAAATACCTCTGGACACTAGGTCAAACATACTGCTTTTCAGGCTATATAGACTACAGTATAATGAATTATTTTAACCATGTATTTAAAAAAAAATATAGGGCGACCAGCGCAAGTGCGAAAACAAAAAAGATTTAAATATGACAAAACGCAATAGGCCGGCTATTCGCCAATAAACAAAATTTTTACAGAAGATATTTTGAATTTAAATATGGCGGGATTTGAATTCGCCACAGAATTCGCTTTACTCTTAGAGCATTAAACCAACTTTACTAGTGTAGTATTATTATAATATTACCTGTGGCTTTACTGTAAATCCCAAGTAAATCCATATTATAATGATAAATGATAATATATAACATTCTCTCAATAGATGGCGCCGAGTGTCTAGTTTATAAAATACTAGCTTACCGCCCGCGGCTTCGCCCGCTTTGTCTAAAACCTAATAAATTATATACTAAAACCTTCCCCTTGAATCACTCTATCAAAAAACCGCATCAAAATCCGTTGCGTAGTTTTAAAGATTTAAGCGTACAAAGGGACATAGGGACAGAGAAAGCGACTTTGTTTTATACTATGTAGTGATTAGGTACATACATTTTATTTAGTGAGGATTTATCCAGAATAAAAATAAAATTATCTAACGTTCATGATAATATGACTATGTCCCTTATATAGCTGTGCCGTGCGGTTAAACTCGCAAACGAGCCGTGGGCAAAAGAAAGTACTTCTATAGCTAAAATGTGTTTTTCCTATACATAAGCTACGTAGTGGTAGCAGTGACCAAGAATTAACATCCATTTGGTTTTCATTCAGTCTGGATGTGACATCCGATGTCATTCATCATCAGGGGGCGTTCAAGTATTGTAACGCAATTTGGGGGAGGGGGGGTTTCAAAGATTGTATTACGTAATACTTGAACGCTCCCTGAGACTTGAGGCAAGAAATAGGGTTATGAAAATAATACAACAAACTAAAATCACTTCTTTTTATTTTCAAATGAATTATATTTACAAATGGATGAAATCTAAATAAAGACAAATAAACAATAAATATGCCGCTCCAACGTTAACAAACTGGGCATATCAACATATTGAGTGTGTCTATGTTAAATAATTTATACTATATTTAGTGAAAACTTAACAACTAGCATCTCTAGACTGATAAAATAATATATATCCAGTTTCTGATGATTTCTGTATATCTGATGTTAGGCCGTAAAAGTCTTCAATCGCGGACGCGTCGATTTTCTGAAAATAATATTATAAATTTATTAACAAATTCCTTTGCTAAAAAGTTAAATAACCGACCAATTCAATAGTGTAAAAAAAAATTCAACACTGCAAACAAAACCTTGCATCATCAGTCATGGGACTTGTTCCCAACCTCTTTCCTCCCTTAAATCAAGTAATATCACTTTTACATCCCATATCTAGCTTCCACAAATTTTACTCACTCATATTTACATTCCATCCTTTCCTTCATCCCACCGCCACCAGGACATCGACCCACTCAGACTAATTTTCACCACTCACACTCACTAATTTTCCCCACTCACTCACTCACACTCATACTCACATCGACCATATCGTCATCGAACAGCAGCCAGAAGCCGTGGCTCTTCACAATGCTGATGTAGTGTCCCCGTTTGGCCCCGACCCACAATGCACTATCAGTACCTATCGACCAACTCACACTCACTCACTCACACTCATACTCACATCGA
>CAJQZM010041451.1:0-18193 GCA_907164665.1 Colias nastes | reverse complement strand
CATAATTCACTATCTATTTTTCTACCAAGCCATCGATATCGGTATCGCCGATATTTGATTACAAATATCGGTATCGGTATCGTATCGGCAAAATCATGTATCGTTACATCCCTATATCAGATGTAACAAGTGTTAAACATGCATGATTTATAGAATGAATGATTTATGAATAGAAATTTAGAATTTAGAATTCTAGAGAGTTAGACATAAGCACAATTTAAAACTTAAAATGACAACAATGTTCTCTATGCAAATGTTTTGGTATTGAGTATCAATACAATGGAATGTCTCATGGCTAAAGCTTTTACATTCGACTCCTAACGAAACAAGCATGCCGCACGTCTTGTATGCAAATTTTGCATCAAAACATTCATTAAGTTTTGATAATATTCCAATAAGACCACGTCATTTCCATTTCAAATCTTACTGGAGTGAAAATATTTGATTGATTCTTTCGTTCAATTAAAATGTTTATTCAAGCATGCAATGTTCAATAAGTTAGACTACATTACAGTTATTTAGATATAACTTTTACTCACGTTTGCCGGACGAGCATTCGCTGGGAAATCACACGCTGTTCATTCGAGTATGCAACAAACTTTTAAATCTACTTTATACAAAATAACATCTTCATAAAGTGCATTCAAATGCGAGTAACATAACACTTGTTTTCACGTGAATGCACAAGGTTCACTCACTTTTTCAAATTACAACGACACACCTTATAAAAATACCGCTAAAGCCTTAGTTTTGTAACAAACGGTTCGTTATTCACCTTCGTTTTATTAATCGTAATTCTGAAACCAATACTACGACAAATAATATCACCGTGTGCTAATAACATTTAATATTTAATTTGGTTGGTTACACACGAACAATGAATTTAACGGGAATACGGACGTATTCACTGTTACAATTGACAACCACTCGCGTCATGAATTCCTACTGAATGTGATCAGTAAATAAACTGGTTTTGACTGACAAATCTGGGTTGCCAGTTGCCACCTTAGCTTAAATCATAGATAATACTGTATACTTAGAGTATATAATTATATACTATCTATAGAGTGCGAACAACGAAGTGGGAACAGTAGGCACAGGTGGGAACAACACGACGTTCCCGCTGCGAGCGCTCGTAGTCGTGGTTGAGTGCTATCGAAGTGCGTTTCTCTAGGGATTTTTTTCATATTTACGAATAAACATGGTGAAATGTGCAGTTCAAGAACGATACTAGAAAAAACACAAAATTGAAATCCAGTATCACATTTCATCGGTAAATCGATTGTTGTATTTATTTTTATGAAAATAAATCTAGCATCGCGGGGGTGAAGGCGAAGTGGGAGGCGGACACGCGCAGGCTCGCTCGCGCACCCTTCGCGCACCTCACTGCCGCCACGTGATCGTAGTGATGTGACTTGACCAACGCTGTACTCGATAGTTTACAAGAAGAACTATATCTTATATATAAAATTCTCGTGTCACAATGTTAGTCTGCATACTCCTCCGAAACGGGTGGACCGATTCTCATGAAATTTTCTGTGCATATCGGGTAAGTCTGAGAATCGGCCAACATCTATTTTTCATATGTACCACGGGCGAAGCCGGGGCGGGCCGCTAGTTTTAACATATTATTTATTTAACTTTAAAATTAAAACTCTTTTAAAAATGTATTAAAAATAATTTTGTGGTGTGTTTTGTATCATACACTTTCTAATATTATGAATGCGAATGTATTATAGTGTAAATGTAAAGTATGTAATGTTACGATATTAGGTATATTTTAACCGCTAAATTGATTTTTGAAGATTTTGGTAGGTATAGAATTGATAAAATTGAATAAAAAAATTATTAATATTGTTTATTATTTCATTTTAAATTATTAATTATTTCTTATTTTTATTTAACATTTTTTAAATACTATTATTATTTGATTAATTATTAAAAAAATAGTACTAAACCCGATCTTTTATTTTATTAACTTTAATATTTAAGAAGTCCACACGTTTTTCAGATATTCCAATTAAACATTTTCTTTTAAACTAACTTATGATACATATTTATTTACATAACTTATCGATAGCTCAACACGCAATTGATATCTACCCATCCCTATTTGTCACACACACATCTATATAGTATCTATAGCTCATCTGCCTACGATGCGCACTAAGCAATTTGTGCAATACACGCGCTCTATACTATTGTAATATATACTCTAAGACTGTATATCATAAATTTCAACTGGAAAACTTTTGTAGTACTATGTAGTTTATAGTAATATACTACTCTTTGGTTTTATGTTACTTCATTTGTAAAATTGTAAATAAAAATCGCTGTACTTTCTTTTACGAATACGGAGATTTTTTGGCTCAGCGTAAGCTTGATAAAAGATTTGCCGACGGACGACAGACGTCGTAAAATTCCCTTTGCTTCAAGGAATTTATAAAAAAAGGCGGTTTCATTTTACGCAAATAGTATTAGAAATTGAAGATTTTCCCTACTTAATTTTCTTCAGATATTAGAGGTATATTCGCATTAGCGATTAAATTATGATTGCGTATTATAGGTAGTTTGAGATATTCAATAATGGAATAAGTATTTGTTGTAAATAGGGAAAAATTATACCCACACCGAGACATTCAACGATCTGTCATCAAATAAACCCGCCAAATGTTCCAGCTAGATTGTCGTAGATTGGCGTAGATCAAGAAGGCGTAGATGGACAATCTCACAGACATACACATACATAGACTACATAGACTAGACTGTGCAATATGGCGCGAAAACCGGTCCGAGTCAGAGCGTTTTTCGTTCCAACTCGTTTCTTTCTAACTAGGTGACCATGACTCATCAAAATAAGGGACAAATTTCTTGAAAAGCGAGCGGATAAATGTTGGAGTACGTATTATTATGATATTGATGATACGTTTTTAAATTAGATAAAATAGGTAAATTGAACGTATGTAAAAATAAACCAAAACATAGTGTACGTATCAGTGGCGTGCCTAGGGTGTAAGGACTGGGCAAGCCCAAAGTTTTCAAAGTTTTTGCTGGGTACCCTTTTCTTGAATTAGAAACCTTCCTAAGGTACCTATACTGTGTAATTACCGAATCAAATCTTCTAAATTTTCACGCGCGCCCGCTAACAGTTGAGTCAAACGTTTATCATTAAAATCGATAAATTATATTAAACTGTATGACATTATATTATTAATAAAATTGAACAGATCATTTATATTCTAATAATTCAAAACGGCGATCTTCTGAAGGAAAGATTTTATAACATCGGAATCGGAAGAAAGTAGGTGATTGTTTTAGAATTCAATTACCTAACAACTTTCAATTATTGATAATTCAATAAGGCGTTCTTGGCCTTGTGTATTTCTTAAATACGTACCTATGAATTCGATTTAACGATGAGAAAGCACGCTCCGTGGAAGAACTACCTTATACCTACTAGCAGAAATCATAACTACCAAGTACCAAATGTGCAAGTTTCAACAGCTGGGGCTTCTAAGCAATTCTTATTCATGAAGTCGATTAATTCGTAAACATATTTTAATTAAAATTTCGTATAAGTGACTAACTGTTTGGGTAATGCACAAATCGGGAGTTGGTTTTTATGAAGAAATTAATTGATGTTTTTCAGTAAAGTTTAATGAGTTTACCTTTCCCCCGCTGAGCACAAAGCAAACCATCACAATTTACAACACAATCTGCTGTCGCGACACTCATTTTATCACAAAATTCGAAAAACATAACCTAAATTACACCGATATAATCACCCGCTCAAACAAACTATACCTAATAACAATAATATTCACGACGTTCGTTCGCGCAATCGTAACTATCTTCACACTGTTAAAGCCGGGCATTATTCTCCATACTGATTGCTATAGAATTCTATAGCTAGGTATGTAGCTACTTAGACGAAATTTCATACGTTAGAAGAGATGAGCGCAAAGCCCGGTAAAAGCCCACGCGTGCAAGCGAGACAACTACATGTTATAATCCATCCAATTTAGATTGTAACGTCAAAATAAAAGGTACGACCTTATTCTGATAGGAAGAAGGATGAAATTAAAATGTTTACTCGAATTCGTCATTGTTTTATGCTAGGCGTATTATATATTATATTGTAGGTGAGTTTTCATTGAATTTCGGAGCAAATTATGAATTGCTCATTGCGCGCGAATATTCAAACGTGAATTTGGTTATTTTCCTATCTCGTAGCGAATTTCTAAGGCAAGCCGGGCTTTTCGGCTTGTATGAACGTACCGCCACTGGTACGTATATAATTATATAGTAACGTTAAAGTGAAGCACCGTAAGTTATAAAGTTTCATTCATAGCTGAATAATATAATTTTAATCGTAGCCTTAACTCTTAAATTTAAATATTTTTTACCGATTTATTTCGTGAGATTGTGCAAACTCAAACAAAATTCATAGTCACCCTAACTACCATTTACACAAACATTAATGATAAACAAATCAAAAGAATTGTCATAACGTTAGACAAGGACCATTTCCTTTTGGGAGACCTCTCGCTCGGACCGTTTTTAGTTACCGCTTATATGGAAAAAGAAATCTTAAGCATAAAGTCGTAGAGCATATTATATCAAAACAAATATTTTTGATCCCCAGTCTAGTTACTAGTATAACTTCTTTGGACAATCCTAGCTTTCTCTGTCTACGATTGTAGTTAATGTGTAAATAATATAGATAAAGCAGATTACAAATTAATAAAAATTGTCTGACAATAGGCAAAATTATAATACTGCAATTGTGTTTTCGTTGTAAGATAGTTTTCGTCATTACAAAATTGAATCTAGATAAATTGATCGGATCGGATCGGATCGAAATCGGTCTATAATATCCATAATTTCATTTATGAGTTCACAATTATTAAACATTATTAAACGTTCAGCGTTCTATAGCTATAACATAACAAGGTAGGTACGTATCTACACTAATATTATAAAGAGGAAAACTTTGTTTGTTTGTTTGTTTGTTTGTTTGATTGTAATGAATAGGCTCATAAACTACTGGACCGATTTTAAAAATTCTTTCACCATTCGAAAGCTACATTATCCACGAGTAATATAGGCTATATATTATCACGCTAAGACCAACAGGAGCGGTGCCACGCGGGTGAAACCGCGCGGCACAGCTAGTAATTAATAAACGAACTACATATCAATTTTCCACTTAGTACATATGTATAAAGTGAAAAATTGGTCTAATGGTAATTGAATATTATTGCTCCTTACAGCCTACAAACAAAAATTATTTATAGTTACAATTCCCTAGTTGCTCGACATCGTTATAAATTACCTACCTACTGTCATTTGCTACGAGGTCATAGTACTATTTTAGTCTTGCAGATGGAATACTAATATAAGTTCCGAGCTTTTGTATTCATCCCGGAAGATTTACTAAACAGTTGTATTAATTAATTAGCTATCAAAATTTAAGTGTTTGTTATTATTCTATTATACGTATGCAGGTTTTTTTTTTTTGTGAACGGATGTGCTAAAGTGATAAAAATATAATGCCTATTAAAGTCGTCTGGACTTGTTTACTTTTGTTTTTGTGTAAGCTTTTGCACACTTTATGATTGTTATGTATTTTCTATTCTAATAATATTTCTAATAGTATAACTAATTATATATTTTTTATTTTCATAGCATCAGTGTCTTCTAATCCAGTGTCAGTATGTATTTTATTTCTACATTAAAAACCCATGGTGTTGTGTTTTCATGGGAAGATAAATTCATATAGTTATAAAATTTTAGGGACATATCAGTGATTGTGGAGAACATGGTGACTGCATTTCTAGCCCTGACGAATGTAATAAAAAGTGTGGATGCGACATATATTCAGCGTACGTATAAACAATAAATAATTAGTATCATGTTGTTTTTTCTTTATATAAAAATGCAATTTTTGTTTTAGCATGCTGTACTATAATGAAACTACTAAAGAATGTGATATAAATGTAAAATTACTTTTGGAAACATTAACTGAAAAATATAATACGCAAGGTAGGTGAAATATTAACTAAACAGTGAACTTATTTCATTAACTATATTATGTTTTCTCAAAGCATTAATTGATTTTATTTTATTCTTACAGAAAATGTAATTTCGGAGGCAAATAGAGTATTTAAGCATATAATATTTTCAGTAATTATATTTGCAGCTTGTGCTGGAATATGTGTTTGCTCGGCGTGTTTTTATTGCTGTCACATAAATTATATGTAAGGAAATTCTATTTATTTAAGCAAAAATATTATGTGTAACGACTATTACGTAGCCACTTTAAAAATTATTGTCATTATCTTTCTATTTACACAATTGTTTTAGGGATGATCGTTTAAAAAAAGATGTTGATGCATTGGCGGCTAAATTAAAAAGGGAACACCGTTATAAAAAAATGCCACATACGCCGCCACCACCCCAATCAGGAGAAAGCTGCAATATAATCGTTGATAACGCAGGAGTGTATTGTGTTTAATAAATAAATGTTATTAAGATTTGATTTGTTATACATACATTTTCGAAACATGTAATGCCTTTTATTATTTTTGAGATATTTTTGTGGAGTATCGGATAATTTTGATTGATAAATGGATCAACCATTTTCCCTTCCCATTCCAAAAGACTCGTATTAACACCAAGAAGTATAATTTAAAAATGCTATTGTCACTCTATGCTATTGACATCTTAGAGTTGACAATTGAGAATTGACGTTTGACACTTGACAGTCATTATGAATACAATCATGAAAATTCAATCAATAATCGTCTAATAAACGCTGAAATATGAATGAAACTTGATACTATGTGTATTCTTAATGTTTTAACTTCCTATTTTCCTAAGGAAATGAATGAACTGACCATGAAAGTGTTTTTACATCTTTAATCTTTAGTGTGAGACTTTTTTATGAGCCTGAGTTAGATACATAGTAAGTATTTTTATAATTATGATAAAATAACTACTTTAAAAACAACCGACTTCAAAAACGGAAAAGTAAAAAATAAAAAAAGATTTGTTATTATTAATTACTACATATTATTTAGATGTGCTATTTATTAAATAGGTTTAAAGTCGGTGCCTAGCACTACGCACTTAGTGTTAAGCCCGTGCGCAGTTCATTTTTCTTTTGAAGTCGGTTGTTTTTAACGTAGTTATTTTATTTAATACTTTTTAGTGTATTTTTCAACACGAATCAAACGAGCCCAAACTCGATAAAGTTGAGTCAATATATTACTGAGTTCCTATGGCCACCTTCCGATTCCATCATCAAATCAGCTCTATGTCATGATAATGTTTCATCGCTATCCAATTTACATACGTATACAAAATTTCAGCTCAATCGGTTACCGGGAAGTGAATCAAAGTTACTTGCTACATTTTAATTAAGTCATCGAGATCAGACAAAAATGCTCATAAAATAAAAACTAGCGGGCCTATCTGAATAAAATGTTTATGGGACCAATTCGACACCATTCCCCATCGAACAAAAAAAGAATCACGTAAATCGGTTTAGAAACCTCGGAGTAATTGGTGTACATTCATAAAAAAAATATATATATGTATATATACCGGCCGAATTGATAACCTCCTCCTTTTTTTTGAAGTCGGTTAAAAACGTTTCCATAGACTTCGTATATGTTCTATCTTGTGATATGTTTTCTAAGTAAAAATAAATTCAGCGATAGTATCATCTTTTCTGCATATTCACGTATTCATTTGGATTTATAAGTTCAACTTTGAATCATTGTTTTATTGAGGGTGTTTAGTATAATTTTCTCTTGTAGTTATTTAATATTGATGAAATATAAGTGTGAATCCTTTTAGAGTTGGGACAATGACTGATATAAGTGGCATTGACTACATGATTACAACATTAGGAGCTTTTCTGATGTTGGCATTTGTTTGCTGTCTCTGCTGTTTTTGTATGAAGTTGAGGTAAGATAATTATTATTGTACCTAATATACTTAAGACTAGTTTAACGCCCGCGACTTCACACGCTTTGTCTAAAACCTAATAAATTATATACTAAAACCTTTTTTTTGAATCACTATCTATTAAAAAAAACCTCATCAAAATCCGTTGCGTAGTTTTAAAGATTTAAGCATACAAAGGGACATAAGGATAGAAAAAGCGACTTTGTTTTATACTATGTAGTGATAGTCATCATCTTTTCAATATGATAAATAAAATAGAAAAAGTAATTGACTCCTAAATATTTAAGTCAATAAAGATATTTTTTAAACATAATGTATAATAAAATAACAAATGAATAAAATGCTGCTCTTGTTATTTTGTAAAGATTTTTGCACATTCATTATAATTTATAATGGATGCTTTATACTATACCTGTTACCATGTTTATTGATCAAAAGTTCCATTCACAATAAGTGCAGTGGAATGAAGGTAGACAGAAGTAGAGCTGTAGTTTCACCGATAAGGTTGAATATTGAACATTGCTGACTTATAGTTTGTATATTAAGAGAAATGTAATAATTAATTTAATTATTAATTGATGAATATAATAATAATTTCTAAACAATAGTCAATAGGTACAAAATATTGAAATTTATGTAGTTATATAATTTTTTAAAGAATATAATAAATTCGATCACTAGACGGGATTCGATCCTGCATCCTTTCACGCCAATCCGGGGCGGACCCCTGACCAATTTGACCAACCACCAGAGCAATTGAATTTATTCTTTCAGTTTTATGTGACACATCATGTTTAATGTTTCTGCTACTAACATCAATAAATCATTTAATATTGTTTTATTCACTCCACTTTAATTAAATTCCAGTGACATGAAGATGAGGAATTATATATTGGAATTAGCAAAGAAGAAGAATGTGAATGTTGATCTAGAGAAACTAAAACCAAGGAATACTTGCCAGTCGCCGCACGCAAATGAAAACTGTACCATTATGATACCAGATGTTGCTATAGTACTCTGAATGGATTACAATGATTGCCAAGTGAGTATAACTACAACTTCTTTTACCCACAACTTCGCACACACCTTCAAAGTTACAACAATTGCTTAATAAGTATTAGAATAGAATAGAAAACACTTTATTGTACAATGCACACAAAAAAAAAATTTACAGAAACGATATGTAACTTAAAATAAATGTACAATTTGGCGGCCTTATCGCTTAAAAGCGATTTCTTCCAGGCAACCTTGGGATATAGGAAAAATAAATCAGTAAAAGGGTAGATAGTGCATAATTACATACATATACAAGAAACTGTAATTATACATAGATAGTATTACTAGCTTTAAAAGGAAATTCCCATGTGAAAGTGATACCCTGTGTCCCCTAGTGGGGTACTGGGCAGATGCATTATTCATACATCTGTTTCCACTGATCGATTTTCTTTAGAGACAAGTAGGTGATCAGCCTTCTGTGTCTTGCCAGGCCATAACAGTGGTTTAAACTTGTACTTAGAGGTTTAAATTGACTTGTACAGTATGATTCAAACTTAATGGTGGTTATAAATTTATAAATATTAATGGTGGCTTGGAACATCGAACAATCTGATGAACAGAAAATAATTTTAGATATTACCGGAAAGTAAAGGTTCAGATACCTGCGCGCACATGCATTCGCAGATAACTTCCGAACCGCCATTAAGTTTGAATCGAACTGTAGCAGTGAAACAACAAATTTGTTATAGCACTAGCACCTACAATCTAAATCATTGTTAATACCAGGGAGTGCAATATTTTATCTTTAGAGTTTAGACCATGGATATTCTATGGTTTAATACGAAAACATGTTTTGTAATAAGACTTTACTTCGATTATAGTTTTCGTATGATTAAAATCGCTTTGGTAGTTAGTCCATGTTTTGTTTTAAGTTGGTTTAAAATATAGTTGTTCTTCAATGCAATATTTTTATTTATCTAATTACAATTTATGCATTTTGTGTCTTTACAGAGTGACAAATATTTTTGGGCTCATGGATATTGATGTCCCTCACAAGGAAGTAAGCATGTTCTGCCAAATTTTTATTTATTGTAAATAGTTCTATATTGTACATTGTACATTTTTTCTACTGTCTTATACTTTGAAATGATAATTTATTAAATATACTTTACTATAGTAAAGAGCTATTGTAACATCACACAAGAGAGAAAGGCAAAAATTCTAAAATAAGTAATAAGTACCTTTTCTATACTCTTTACTCTGTACCTATGTATAATAACTTTCTAGTCACTTTGTAATTATTGTCTTATTAAGACACTAACTGCCTGCTTTTTCTATATTATTTGTAGGGTTTTAAAGTATGTGATTATATAGAAATAAATATTGTAATGTTTAAAACAATTTTAATATGTTTTACAAGAACTTAAATTAGCGGCCTATAATAAAATATCTTTTTAAAATCTCAAATGGAATAACGAAAATTGATTTGTAGCATAGTAAAAAGAGAACAAGTAAGTTATTTTCGAACAAAGTACATCGCGCGGTTTGTATGTACGCGGAGCGCTTGGCCACGCCCCCCGTTCATGTACGTACGCAAGCTTGACGCACGCACACAACGCCGCTCGGTTCCTTCTCATGGACAGTTTTCGTGAGGGCCGCGCCATTGCTGTGAGCGGTCGGTGTTTGTTTATACAATTATTTAAAATATCAACGTGACAAGTGACAACCCTGCGCCTCGCGAGTTTAGGTATCGTGCGCTCCTAAACGCCGGGAGACGGCCTACTTCTTCTCTTTATACTATGTTAGTAGTTATTGGTGATAGACGTAGATTGTAGATATTATATTATTTACTAAAAACTTGATAAATATGAACTTCTGAAGCGGGATATTATTATTTTATTATGTTTAACCTAATATACCAATTTCAATTTAAAACTGTCTATGGCACAAAATGAAGTCTAATTATTATTAGGATAATATGGATTGATCTGTCACTTTTATTTTTAACCGACTTCAAAAAAAAGGAGGAGGTTATCAATTCGGCCGGTATGTTTTTTTTTTTTTTTTTTTTATGTATGTACACCGATTACTCCGAGGTTTCTGAACCGATTTACGTGATTCTTTTTTTGTTCGATGCGGGATGGTGTCGAATTGGTCCCATAAAAATTTTATTCGGATAGGCCCAGTAGTTTTTATTTTATGAGCATTTTTGTCTGTATTTGTAAATGTTGCAAGTGCAAGTTTGAAGTCGGTTGTTTTTAACGCAGTTATCATTATTATCAAATATAGACTTTTGATATTTTTTTTAGTTGAAGGTTTATGATTCACTATTGTAAAAAGTAAATCTAGACCTTTTTTCAATGTATTTGGTGCGATTAAAATCCTTAAAATATAGTAAACAGTCCATGTATCTATTGTTTTATAGTATATTTAATAAATAAGTAATTTATTAAGATTGTTGTAACTAGTCACGTCTTGTCCACGGTAATAATTTATAAAATGAAGTCTTAATTAATAAATATTACGCTTGTTAATATACTAAGAGTATTAAAATTTAAGCAATTTTTGATGATTACTAGTTCCTTAAAATTATTTATAGTAGATGAAATTAATTAAATATGTATGTAGTGCATTTGCCCTATCCGAACCTATAGCCTTTTGAATGTATGCATAAGACTGTAAACTTTGTTGTTCACCAAAAATGAATAAAAAAAAAAACGCTATATATTAAGCTTAAAACAATTGTGTTATTACTTTAAATAGTAAACATTGATTAAAACTTTTAATAAATGTGCCATTTTCAAGCAATTGTTTATACATTTTAAAATTAATTGAAAATATTTGTAGAGTTGCTATAAAAACATTTTTTTTTTTCAAAAACATAAGCTTTTTGTAATTATATGTAGAAAATATACGAGCACGTAAATCTTAGAAATCCTTGTATTATAAAATATAGATATTAAAATTATAAACTGCGAAATATACTTCTTAATTATATGTAATTTCGTGAAATAAATTCATGTCGTTCACTTAAATATCGATTTTTATAAATTTTAAATACTTATTGACAAAATTTAAGCACAAATAAAAATGTCTACGTTTCTTTAATATAAAGACAAGTCACAAATATTATAATAACTTACCTAATACCTTCAAAGTTTCTTACCCAGGAAAGCAAGCAAGAATTCATATAAGTATACCATTTTAATTTAAAATAAGCGGATGGTCTGGATTGAATAGGCAGACATAAGTATGTTAATATGTACTTAAATATACTGTTTTATTTTTTAAATAGGTCAATTCACGCCTCTAAGTCAATTTCTCTCTTCGCAATAGAAGTAATTAAATAGAAAATGATGTTTTTTTTTCCTTGGGTAATAATTTTGTACACGATTGTCTTAAAAATATTTTTATTATGACGCAGAAGGTGGCGCCATCTACAATAATTATGATATTTGACTTCAATTTTAATCGTGTTTAAATTTTCTTTCTATGCATTCAGAGCCTTAAGTAGACTGTGTAAATTAAAAACTAGACCGTGTAGTTACTATTCTATTTCGAGGGTATTTTTAAATTATGAGATCATTGATAAATGTGTGTATGTTGTGCCTTAGTGTGGCCACGAATGAAGTTTTTACGATATATCTTTATGAGATATCTATTTTTCATCTGTATTGAATTTGGTACCTTATGTAGTTGTACCGTAATGATAAATTTGCCAAAGTATTATAAACATTGTGCATTTATCCTATGTTTCTAGTCACAGTACTCGTTTGTATTTCATAAGGACCTTTTTTAATAATTCATATAATCAATTATAATCTCACATAGAAAATATTGTTCATTTGATGCAAGATTAAAGTTTTTATCATAAATCTTGAAACTAAAGTAGTTCTGAAATTAAAATAAACTTTAAATACGCACACAAGTTAGGAAAATTAAAGTAGACAATTTCCTAAATACAGCCAATATTATTATAAATAAATAATCAGAATCTATCCTAACCTTTTCTTAATGCAGTTTTAAGCATTTTCAAGTTTATAAAAAGTTTTAAAAGTTATCGAAATCTAAAATGTTTTTTAAACACACTTTATTTTAAGGTTCAACTAATGAGTGCCTTGTCTCTCTCGCACATTTATGGTTCAGGCAAGTGCGAGTGCGACAGAGCAGCTATTATTTATTCTGATGAATTTTTGTGTAAAATAATTACAATTACTAGGAATAAGTAGTAAAATGTGTACGTGTTCAGCATATTTTTGAAATAAACGCCTTTATAAAGAAACTATGTGTCTTTTATTTATATTTTAAATCACATGACATCATATCGCACTATGAATTCTGATTTTTTAGGATGTCGGTATTTTCCAAATTTTCCCAAAGTTAGAAAAAATACATTATTCATGCATAGAAAATCCAAAATACGTATTTTTTACGTTATTTTTCACAATATAATCTTTAGGATCACCGATCATAATATTATGAGTTAAGTTTTTCTGAGTTTTTCATAAACTATATGTCATCTGTAGGTACAGACATATATTGCGCTACTTATTCCTTAAAAAAAATAAGAAGAGTAGAAGAAGTAAGATTCAACTATTGAATTAGTATAAATTTTAATAAATTGTTAAGTGAATAGGTATTAATTAACTTAACAATATATTAAAATGACCGATGACGAACTAACAAAGCAATCGAAAATTTATTAATTGTCCTACCCTCATTTAGTTTGTATCCCAATCTCGTTAATTACTTCATATCCTAATAAAACCACCTCGCAAAAACGCCATACCCATTGAACTTATTATATTAAATAGGCCCCATTATAAACTCAAATAGCCGTAGAACAAACTATTTATCACATAACCCTATCTGAGCCATGTGTTGATGGTATACGTCAGGGTATTTATATTATGCGCGAAGTTTGAAGCATGTCTGAAGTACTTAGGTGTTCGTGCGTGACATCTGGGTCGAATGATAAATCTCCTTTGACGGAGGTCTCCCACAAACACGATAATGGAGGGAACCGTGTTGGTTCGTGATAACGAGCGATTCCGATCGATGGTATAAGGGAAGCAGGAAGGAAGTAGCTACGTTATGTGTATGTATAAAATATTGGTGAACGGTTTTGGTGGATTTGAAAAGTATAACACTACTCTACTATTAGGTATGTATCGCTTGAACTACTTTTTGTACTATACTGTTCCAAGTAATAAAAGCCTGTCTCTCATTTTATGGTAAACCAAGGTAGGTACCTAAGTTTCAGAACGAGTCATGGCTTTTCTTCATTGTCGCAAGGCGTCGTGGTCGAATGGCACTTCGGCCAACGATATAATAGGTGAAAGGGCTCCTTTCCACGTCCTTTTATAATAAGTATTATATCGTTGACGACGGCCACGACAGGATTTTTTTTACAGAAAGCTTTGTGGATGTATTGCGATTGCTACAACATCTCGTGTATGTTTTTATTGGAGCCTTAACCTATAGTATAGTACCTATCTATACTATAGGTTATATTACGGGGTGTACATTGTATATAATTTTTTTTAAATACCAATTTAAAAGCGCATTTTCTTATTATTCTTTAACTAAGTAACTAGGTACATCGAAGGTAAAGCCAAAATAAAAAAAATATCGTAAAATGAATGTTCCCTGATAGTTGGTCATAAAGTCACCATAGTGACTCCGTGACCCCATAACTGTTAAAGCGAACATAAATTCGGGACGGTCTATAAGAGGGCCTTGTGACATATTTACGGTCCAGCTTAGTCTATAAAAAAGTCCTAATGACAGTTGTAAGTAATGAAAATTACGTCATCCTGAATGTACCTACCTGAAAGTAAAGTATTTAGATCAGTCGTTAAATTACCTTATGTTTATAACGTATGGTATAGGAACTTGGTAATCATAGGATATAGAAGTAATCCCTATAAAAAATAAAAGAAATATTAAATTAGTAGATAGCATTGAAAATATCTCCATATAGGTACCTATTGACTTTTATATTCTCTTTATAGCAATTATAATTTTTATTCCATCACATAATAAAATTCTGAACACAATTCATTTGAGTCCTAATTATTCCACACAACTTCTGTCCACTTTGAAAATGCAAGCAATTTACTATTCGAAACTAAAACCCGATTTCGGATTTAATTGTTTAATTAAGGGACCAAGTTCGTAAACTGAAGATGGAGTGGCTCGCATTGCTTGGAAATGTTCGCAATGTAATTATGCAGGTAAGTACAATGCAACCTAATTGCCTTGACTTCGGAGAGCTTCCATTTGAGGAGAAAAAGTATAGGTATCTTTTGTTGTTATGATTTCTTGCTTTTGAATTTGAAGAGCTTTCTAATTATTTATTTTTTAAATAAGCGCAGGAACCAGGAAACGAATGTGAATGTTAGATATTAGATATTATTTATAATTTATTTTCTGTAACTGCACTATAGAATATAACTATACCTAGGTACCCACATTAATTTTGATTACAAATTTGTTCATAATTGTTTGTTAAATGTCCATCTACTTATAAATAAAATACCCAAAATAATAATTAAAATATTCACGAATTTATACGAAAGTCAAATACACACAATTTTTCATCAGTATTCCATCATACGCCATCCTTCCTATTTTTATGTGAAATACCAAAGAAAGTACGATCCAATAACCAACGATCAATTAGTGTTGTAAATATAGCCGCCTACATGGCTTTAATATTACTAAAAGCCTTTTCAATCACTCCTACCTACATAGGAAAACCAATGAATTAGCTCGTGTAGAGAATATGGCGTAGGCTGTAAAGTAAGCAATATTCCTGGCTCATTCATTAAGAATCACGAAATGGGCAATGGAGTTGTGACATTTCGGATGATATATGGTAGTGATAATGTACCTATGTGAATAGTTGATATGTAATGTGATAAAGTACTTTTTTGTATGTATGATACTGAAATTGATAGAATTGAACCTAAATCTCTTTGAAGTGAAACTCTTTAGACGCGTTGAGAGTAAAATTTCAGGTCGCGTCATGACAATACCGTCAGGCTCATAAATCAGATCTAAGCCGTCAGGTCATGGAGTAAGGCGACGATTTTGGTATCTTTGAATCTTGCCAAAGAAGTTTCACTTCTGATACATGTGCTCAGCATTTACGCTCTTTTTTACTGTAAGAATGTAAAATCTATACTTATTATCATAAAGCTGAAGAGTTTTTTTGTTTGTTTGTTTGAACGCGCTAATCTCAGGAATTACTGGTCCGATTTGAAAAATTCTTTCGGTGTTAGAGAGCCCATTCATCGAGGAAGGCTATCAGAGGATATTCAACAGGAGCGGAGCCATGCAGGTGAAACTGCGGAGCGCAGCTAGTTTAATATATAAAAATATTTATACTGGCAACTTAACATTCTCCCAGAGTTATTTATTAGTCGTGGATGGGAAAATATTCGCGCGTTAAGTCCGGCATACTAGTGACGTGTTTACTGCTGAAGCCCACGTATGGATTCTTTCAGGGCATGACATGTCATTCATATTTTTATTACATTTTACGGTTAACCAATAAAATCAATCGAATAATATTCTTTAGGGATTCAGCGTGTTTTTCTTGATGTAGATATATACATTTATTAAAATAATATAAAATAAATCGATAATGTATTCTTTAGGGATTCAACATGTTTTTCTTGATGTATACATTTATTAAAATAATGTTTTATACTTACATAACTTATTTTCCTCACTATACTTACTGACTGACGAAAAAAAATCATATTTGTATCTATTGAACAATATTAATTAATAGCAGGAATAGAAATAGTTAAAGGATGTCGGTGTAGTACTTACATTTTACAAAAAATAACTGCACAAGTTCCACGCTCTAAGTACTGGAAAAGCAGACGATCTCTATTTGTTTATTCGTATAATATTCCATTTTCCGAAGTGCAAATGCCATTCTTTGACTTCAAGAATATCGAATTTCAAAGCAGTAATGTCAGACGACAATGCTCAGAATCTCGTTAAACTCATGATCCTACCCTGTATAAGTATTTACCATTTTACATTTCACAACACAGGGATGAAACTTGAAAGAAAAATTTTAAAATCTATGCAGGTCTTTTTTTATTTCATTTTATACTATAATTAACAATTTTTGAAGTGATCAATAAAACACTAAACAACAATATTATATAAATTATGTATTTCTTAGTTCTAATATTAAACAGTTTTAGCATAAAATACATCTTAGTTATATTCAAAAGACCCTTTCAAATTCGTAAAAGCTATATTATATAAAGCAGTAATGAGACGATAATTCTTTATCCGGCTCGAAGGACCACTGACTTGAGGTTCAAATTAGCAGCTCCGTTTACATCTGCACCCTGATTTATGTCCCTTGGAGACTTGCCTCATTGAGTTCCGCTTATAAATGGGATAATCCTTGAGCGACGAGCGGTTTTAGCTGAAAATAACAAGGAAAAACACGTTAAAACGGATATTACTTACTTCTAAACCTTTTTATTAATAAATGAAGAAATTTTAAAAGTGAAGAAAAGTGCGTATTTATTGAATACTAGATTGAAGCACAAAAGGATAATTACGTAATTACATTACTATAAACAATGTTTTTATATTGAGTAAAAAAGTAGGATGAATTCAGAAACAAAATATCATATTTAATACACATATTTAATTGTCTGATTTCAGCTTGAACCCTGAACCATTAGCATTCAAACTCAAACTCAAACTCAAACATTCATTTATTCAATTAGACTACTATTTAGTAGCACTTTCGAATCGTCATTACATAATTATTTTTAACATTTACCACAGATTCGGAAAGCAGTATCTATGGAGAAGAACCGGCAAGAAACTCCATTGTTGCTCTTTTAAAATGATGTCGATATTACATAATATGTAACTTATATCTAAATACATAATATATCATGATATGCCAAAGAATTACTGTCCTGTGGTTTTTACGCGACAACCCTCCATGGGTTTTTATCGTCCATATATTCCTGAATACTGTAGTACGCTCTCTGAACTAGTACATTTTTTATATAAGTTTTAAATTTAGAACTACTAAACTCTTTAATATTATGAGGAATTCTATTGTAAAAGCGTATACCCATAAATCTGGGGGCACGGTAGTGCCCCCGCCAAGACGAAAGACGAGACAAGCGAAAGCGAAGCGCACGGGCACTACCTACCTTTTCTCGAAGCG